>PISW01010994.1:0-23118 GCA_004023785.1 Mungos mungo
AGCAGAACATGACAGGATAGCCAGACAGTGGACCAAGAGATACGCCACATAATTCACATAATTTGTATGCAGTGTGAAGGAGCAGAGGGCCTCTTCTCACTGTGCTGCAAATCTTTATAGCCTTTACAATACGGACTTCTGTGTATATGTTATACTGATTCTACTCTCTGCTTTTATCCTTTGGAGACTGGGAGACTCCGCAAAAAGGTAAATGCTATCAAGAGTAGAACTTTGTAGCTGTAGATTAGTATGTTTAAAACGCCTACTTGCAAGTCTTGCTTCTTTGGGATATCAAAATGTATTTTGTGATGTACTAAGGATACTGGTCCTGAAGTCTACCAAATATTATCGTGCATTTTAGCCTAATTCATTATCTGTATGAAGTTATAAAAGTAGCCGTAGATGACTAGGAATTATGTCATTTGTATTAAACCCAGATCTATTTCTGAGTACGTGGTTCATGCTGTTGTGAAAAATGTTTTACCTTTTACCTTTGTCAGTTTGTAATGAGAGGATTTCCTTTTACCCTTTGTAGCTCAGAGAGCACCTGATGTATCATCTCAAACACAATAAACATGCTCCTGAAAAAAAAAAAAAAAAAAAAGAAAGTAATTATTGATCGGTATGTACTTACTGCCATTTTGTCACTTCTTTGATGATTATATTTGTAGTTCACTGTTCCTTCTCTTGTGCCTTTTGTTCTAGTGTTTTTATGGCTTTCTTTAGTGTACTTGGATTCCTTTCTCTTTATTTTTTGCATATGTATTATAGGTATTTGATTTGTGGTTATCATCGCATTTGTATACAACATCTTTGCATATAGCAGTCTATACTAAGTTGATGGTAACTTAATATTTCATCCATTCTAGAATTCTTAGATGTTTAGTATCCCCATGCACATTTTACATACATGATGTTATACTTTATAACTTTGTATTTTGTGAATCCCTTGACTGGTCTTTATAGATGTAATTGATTTTATTGCTTTTTTTCCTTTAACTTCCATACTGGTTTTGTAATTAATTAAATTAGTACTTTAATTTTCATTCTACTCAAAAATTTGCATTACTGTTTCTTAGAAGGCTTGTTTAATGGGGATGAACTCATTTACCCTTTGGGAAATTCTCTATTTCTCCTTCTGTTCTGAATGATAGCCTTGCTGGATAGAGTCTTCTTGGTTGCAGGTTTTTTTTTCTATTGCACTTTGCATGTATCACGCTACTCCCTTCTGGCCTTTAACAGTTTTGGTGAAAAATCAGCCAATAGCCTTATGGCATTTTCCTTGTATATAATTTCTTTATTTTCTCTTGCTGCTTTTAAAATTCTGTATCACTACTTATTGCCATCTTAATTAATATGTGTCATGGTGTGAACTTCCTTGGATTGACTTTTGGGCGGCTCCCTCTGATTCCTGCATTTAGATGTCTCTTTGCTTCCCCAGATTTTGAAGTCTTCCTGCTGTTATTTCTTCAAATATATTTTCTTCCCCCTTTCCTCTCTCTTCTCCTTCTGGGATCCTTATATTATGAATATTATTATGATTGATTTTGAATATTATTATGATTGATTTTGTTGCTGAGTTCACTTAACCTATTTTCATTTTTTTTTCTTTTTGCTATTCAGTTTGGTTGCATTCTATCACTCTGTTTTCCAGCTCACTAGTCTGTTCTTTTTATTCATTTACTGTTTTATTAATTTTTACATTAATGCCAGTATTATTAACATACAGTGTTATATTAGTTTCATGTGTACAATATGCTGATTCCATATATTAGTAATCATCAAGATAAGTGTTCTCCTTAATACTCATTACCTACTTTACCAATCCCCCATCCCACCTCTCCTCAGGCAACCATTATTTTGTCCTCTCTAGTTAAGAGCGTGTTGGATTTGTCTCTCTCTCTCTCCTTTCCCCCCTCTCCTTTTACCCCCTTAGCTCCTTTGTTTTGTTTCTTCAACTCCACATATGAGTGAAATTATATGGTATTTGTTTTTTTCTGACTTCTTTCCCTTAACATTATATTCTCTAGCTCCATCTATGTTGTTGAAAATGGCAAGATTTCATTCTTTCTTATGGCTGAATAAATTTCCTTGTCTGTATGTATACCACATCTTTATGCATTCATCAGTTGGTGAACACTTGGACTAATTCCATAATTTGGTTACTGTTGATAATTCTGCTATAAACATACAGTTGTATGTATCCCTTTAGTTATCTAAATGTGTTTTTGTATTCTTCAGGTAAATACCCTCTAGTGTGATTGCTGGATCATAGGGTAGTTCTATTTTTAACTTTTTGAAGAACCTCTATATTCTTTCCCACAATGGCTGCATCAGTGTGCATTCCCACCAACAGTGCAAAATGGTTGCTTTTTCTCAATTACTTCCTAGCCAACACTTGTTTTTTGTTTTTGATTTTAGCCATTGTGACAGATATGAGGTGATACCTCACCCTAGTTTTGATTTGCATTTCCCTAATGATGTGTGATGTTGAGCATTTTTCATATGTCTGTTGGTCATCTGGATGTCGTCTTTGGAGAAATGTCTTTTCATGTCGTCTGCCCAATTTTTAATTGGATTATTTGGTTTTTTAGACTTAGAGTTATATCACTTATTTATATATCTTTGATTCCAACCCTTTATCCAATAGGTCATGTGTAATATCTTCTCCCATTCATTAGGTTGCCTTTTAGTTTTGTTGATTGTTTCCTTTGCTGTACATAAACTATTTATATGTAGTCCCCATAGTTTACTTTTGCTTTTATTTCCCTTGCCTCAGAAGACATATGTAGAGTAATGTTGCCATGACCAATGTAAGAGAAATTACTGCCTGAGCTCTCTTCTATGATTTTGATGGTTTCTAGAATTATATTTAGGTTTGTAATCCATTTTGAGTTTGTTTTTGTGTATGGTGTAAAGAAGTGGTCCACTTTCATTTGTTTGCATGTAACTGTCCAGTTTACTCAACACCATTTGTTGAAGAGACTGTATTTTCCGTTTGCATATTCTTTCTTCCTTTGTTAAAAATTAATTGACCATAAAACTGTTGGTTTATTTCTGGGTTATCTCTTATGTTCCATTGATCTATGTATCTGTATCTGTGCCAGTACCATACTGTTTTAATTACTACAGCTTTGTAATATAACTTGAAGTCTGGAATTATGATACTTTTGGATTTGCTTTTCCTTTTCAAAAGTGCTCTGGCTATTCAGAGTCTTTTCTGTTTCCATACAGATTTTAGGATTATTTCATGTAGTTCTGTGAAAATGTTGTTAGTGTTATGATAGGGATTACATTAAATCTATAGATTGCCTTCAGTAGTATAATCATTTTAACAATATTTATTTTTCCAATGCATGAGCATGGAGTGTCTTTCCACTTATTTTTGTCATCTTGAATTTCTTTCATAAGTGTCTTAGAGTTTTCAGAGTATGGGTATTACATCTCTTTGGTTAAGCTTTTTGCTATGTATCTTGTTATTCATTGTGAAATTTTATTCTTTATTATTTTTATTTTAGTTTTTATAGATAGAGATAACATGAATGGAGGAGAGAAGTAGCGGGAGGAGAGAGAGAAAGTATCTTAAGCAGATTCCACACTTAGTGTGGAGCCCAGCACGGGGATCAGTCCCACAATCCTGGGATCATGACCTGAGCCAAATTCAAGAGTTGGATGCTTAACCAACTGAGACACCCAGGCACCCCTATTGTGAAATTTTAAACAAGTTGTTTTTTTTCTTAATTTCTATTTCTGCTGCTTCATTATTAGTGCAACAGATTTCTCTTCACTGATTTTTGTATCCTGCAACTTTACAGAATTCATCATCAGTACTAGTAGTTTTCTGGTGGAGTCTTTAGGGTTTTCTAAATGTAGTATCATATCCTGGACTTTTGTTCTTTGGGAGTTTTTTGATTATTGATTCAATCTCCTTGCTTGTGATCAGTCTATTTAAATCTTCTACCTCTTCCTGCTTCAGTTTTTGGTAAGTTTTATGTTGTAGGAATTTATCCATTTCATCTAGGTTATGTAAATTTTTGCCATATAGATTTTCATATTGTCTTACAATTGTATTTCTGGGGAGTTTGTTGTTATTTTTCCTTTGTAATTTCATTTATTTTAGTCCTTTTTCTTTGTTTTTTATTTAATCTGGCTAGAGATTTATTAATTTTGTCTTTTCAAAGAACAAGCTCCTGTTTTCATTTATCTGTTCTTTTGTTGTTGTTTATTTATTTATTTATTTATTTATTTTAATAGCTTATTGTCAAATTGGTTTCCATATAACACCCAGTGCTCTTCCCCACAAGTGCCCTCCTCTATTACCACCTTTCCCTTCCTCCTTCCCCTCCCCCTTCAACCCTCAGTTCGTTTTCAGTATTCATTTATCTGTTCTACTGTTTATTTAGTTTCTATATCATTTATTTATACTCTAATCTTTATAATTTCCTTCTTTCTGCTGGTTTTAGGTTTCGTTTGTTCTTTTTCTACCTCTCTTAGGTGTAAGGTTAGGTTGTTTATTTGAATGTTTTCTTCTTAAAGTAGGCTTGTATTGCTATAATCTTCCCTTTTAGAACCACTTTTGCAACATCCCAAAGATTTTGATCCATTGTGTTTTCATTTGCTTACATGTTATTTTTTATTTCTTGTTTGATTTCTTGATCCATTCATTGTTTAGGATCATGTTGTTTAGCCTCCATGTATACGTGTTCTTTCCAGATTCTTTTTGTGGTTTATTTCCAATTTTCATAATGTTATGTTTAGAAATGGTGCATACTATGACTTCAGTGTTTTTGAATTTGTTGAAACTTGTTTCCTGGCCTAATGGGGGATTTTTTCTGAAGAATGTTCCATGTGCATTTGACAACAGTCTCTATTTTGCTGTATTAGGAAGATACGTTGTGAGTATATCTATTAAATCCATCTGTTCCTATGTGTCATTAAAAGCTGCTGTTTCCTTGTTGATTTGCTGTTTGAATTATCTGTCCATTGATGTAAGTGGAATAGTAATGTTCCCTACTATTATCATGTTACTACTGATTATTTTCTTCATGTTTGTTATTAATTGACTTATGTATTTGGATCCTTCCATGTTGCGTGAATAAATATACAAGTGTTATATCTTCTTGTTGGAACATCTCTTTTGTTATTATATAGTGTACTTCTTTGTCTCTTGTGACATATAGTCTTTATTTTGAAGTCTATTTTGTCTGAAATAAGTTTTGCTATCCTGATTTTCTTTTGACATTCGTTTGCCTGATAAATGTTTCTCCATCTTCACACTTTCAATCTGCAGGTATCTTTAGGTCTGAAATGAGCCTTTGTTAAGTAATTGAGCTTGGTTTTTATCTTCTCTGTGACCTCATGTCTTTTGATTGGAGCATTTACTACATTACAGTCAAATTCATTATCGATAGATATATATTTATTGCCATTTTATTTCTTATTTTATGGTTGTTTTTGTAGTTTTCTCTGATCCTTCTATTGTTCTCGTTCCTTTTTTAAAATTTTCTTTAGTGATACTCTTGGATTCCTTTTTCATTATTCTTTGCATAACTATTATTGGTTTTTGATTTGTGGTTGCCATTTGGTTTGTGTATAACATCTTCCTGCATATAACAAATAGTC
The DNA here is from genome assembly GCA_004023785.1 of Mungos mungo. Taxonomy (NCBI): domain Eukaryota; kingdom Metazoa; phylum Chordata; class Mammalia; order Carnivora; family Herpestidae; genus Mungos; species Mungos mungo. The sequence goes on from PISW01010994.1 coordinate 5,623, forward strand.
TATGTTGATTGTCACTTAAGTTTGAATCCATTCTTTACTCCTCTCTTCCCTATATTATAGGTGTATTGTGTCAAATTTTACATCCTTTTAGTTCATGAATCCTGTGGCTGATTTTTACAGATATATGTATATTTTTACTACTTTTATGATGCCTACTTTTCATACTCTCACTCATGTTCTTTCCTTTCCACTCCAAATATCCCCTTAAATATTTCTGGTTGGGCTAGTTTAGTGGACATTAATTTGTTCAGTTCATGTTTGTCCAAGAAGATAGCCTTCCTGTGCAGAGTATTCTTGGCTTCAGATTTTTCCCATTCAGTTCTTTGACTATATCATGCCACTCCCTTTCAGATCTGCAGTGTTTCTGCTGAAAAAAAAAAAAAAACCTCTGATAATCTTTTGGGTTTTCCCCTGTATGTAACTGGCTTCTTTGGTGTTTGTGCTTATTTTTTTTTCTTTATCACTACTTCTTGCCATTTGAAGTACTATGTGTCTTAGTGTGAACCTCCTTGGGTTGATTTTGTTTGGAGTTGTCTGTGCCTCTTTGATCTGGTTATCAGTTTCCTTCCCAAGGTTAGGGAGGGTTTCAGCTATTATTCCTTAAAGTAAGTTTTCTGTTCCTGTCTCTTTCCTCTTTCTTTGATACTTATAATGCAAATATAATTATATCTGATGGAGTCACTGCATTTCCTGTCTATTCTCATTTTGCATGATTTTTTCTTTCAGTTATTCATCTTGATTGCTTTCATTACTCTGTCTTCCAAATCATTACTTTCATTCCTCTGCTTCCTCTAGCATGCTGTTTATTCCACCAAATGTATTTTCAAATTCACTTATTGTGTTTTTCATGCCTGACTGGTCCTTTTTTATTTCTATGTTTGGGGTCTCACTGACATCCTCCACTGTTTTCTCAAGGCCCTTGAGTCTTTAATGGTCATTACTTTAAATTATCTATAATGCATATTGCTTGTATCTGTTTCACCTAGGTCTCTTGTTGTGGTTTTGTCCTGTTCTTTCACTTGGGACTTATTACTCTGTTTCCTATTTTGTCTCTGTGTCTTTTTTCTGTGTGTTTGGAAAGTCAGCTGTATCTCCTCTTAAAGGTAATGGCCTTATTAAAAAGAGGTCCTGTAGTTCTCTGCAGAGCAGTATCCCCTGTTCAGGGTCAGGTTATAGAGTATCCTGTATGTGTATTGCCTGTGCCCTGCAGTTGTTGGACTGCTGTTTTCCATCAGTCCAGTCATCTGCAGAGACTGTTTTCCTGTTATGCTCAGTGTTTGGTCCCCAGAAATAGAAGGGCATGATTTAACATGCCTGCTTGTGAAGAGCCCCACTGCCACCACCCCTACAACCAAGGTCCAGAACACATGCATGTTAGAGATATGGTGTTTCAGGATTTGTACTGGTCTTCTGGAGGAGGGGACCTGCAGTTCCAGGACTGAGGCAAATGTGACTGGAAAGTGTGAATCCTCCAAATCACGGTGAGGCAGGGCTTTGTTTAAGGAGGTTAGGTGGTGTGTGTCTGCATAGAGTGGGTTTCTGCAGGTGGCAGCGTGTTTATGCTGAGGGGTGGGAGGGGCAGATGGAGCATGCCAGCTCCTTTGTTCTTGGAAGTGTCTTCATGCTGTCCCTGCCCCTCTGGGACTTCCTCTGAGATGGGTAAATACACTTTTTCCTGTATGACCCACGTGTTTTTCAAACTACTGCTTCTAGGCTTTATATGCACCTGCTGTTTGTCATTCTGTCTCTTTAAGGGTGGGAACTCAGCTTCATATCACCCTCCAGGTTCTTGTAGAGTTGTGCCCACCATTTTTAAAATTCCAGGCTTTAATTCCCACTTGTTTAAGAGTTCATGAAATTCTGTACCTCTCACATTTAAAGCCAGATGTTATGGAGATTTGTCTTTTTGGGGGCTCCCTGATGGTCTGTCTCTTGCTCTTCACTACACCACCAACTTCTTCCTGACCAAAGACAGCTAATTTGTTTTGCTCTCGAGCCACATCTCAGCCCTTCCTACATTTGTAGATGTGGCCTCTTTTCTAACTTTAATTGTGGAGTGTGTTCTGCCATTCTTCAGTTTGTTTTCTCAATTATTAACAGTAATTTGAGTGTTCTCTAGTATCCATGGAAGGAGACAAGCTTAGGGTCCTCCTGCTCCACTATTTTTCTAACCTCTTAGAATATCGGATTTGTTCTTTTGCTTCCTCTCATCTATCATTTATTCCCTATAGTGTATTTTTACTTTAGTTATTGACTTTTTGATCTCTGGTTGCTACTTTCTAAATATTTTCTCTCCTTTGTTGAAGATTTCACTGAGAACTTCCAGTCTTTTCTTGAGTCCAGTAAGTATGTTTATGACCATTACTTTGAATTCTCTATGAGGCATATTGCTTTTCTCTGTTTCATTTATCTCTTTTGCTATGATTTTGGCCTGGTCTTTGATTTTAAACATCAAGTCTCCTCGTTTTCTCTAATTCACTGTTTCTGCATATTAGGAAAGTCAACTATTTTACCTGATTTTGAGAGTAGTGGTCTATGAGGACAAGGTCTTGAGGACCCTGTAGTGCAACTTACCCTCTTTACCAGATACAGGTGCTTCGGGGAAGTCTCCTATGTACATTGCCAGCACCCTACTGCTGTGGTTAAGATGCATTTGCCTTCAGTCCACTTAGCTTCAATGCCCCCCTTTGCCTGTTGTGGTCAGGGTTTAGTCCCTGTATGTTAAGGGGCCAGTTTTGGACCTCCATGGGCTTGTAGATGGGTAAGACAAGGTGCTTTCCTTCAGTACTTTTGCTGGGATTGGACTCACATCATTCTGCAGGATGTTCTTCCTGTGTTGTCCTGAGAGGCTTTCATTGGTGGGCAGGGCCTGCACATGTCTGTTGGTGTTGAATTTAACTTGAACTATGGAGCTATCTCCTTGTGCTGCCCACCGTGATTTTGTTGTGTGTTTCTAAGTGGGGCTGGCAGTCAGATCACATATCTGCCACCAGCCTTGTGCTGGGGCTGTAGTGGAAATGAAGTGGTGTGTGGCATTATCTTCTCCACTTCCCATGACAAGAGTCATTTTGGAGTGGTTCTGGTCACTCTAGGGGCTTCTTACACAATGAGAAGCATCAAGTGTTTCTTCAGAGGAAGTCCTGCCTGGAGGTATGGGTTGGATAAGGCTGTAGGCACAAGAACTTTCTCAGGAGGCAGAGTGGTTGGGATTAGCTTGCTATATTGAGTTTTACCACTGGTTCCCATGTGTTTCAAGGTATCTAGTCTGCAACAGGAGGTGGTGGGAAATGGTGCCTGCCAGGTGTTTGTTCTTGGAGAATTCTCCTAAGTATCCCTACTCTTCCAGGAAACTTCTGACATTAGGCACCTCTCATATCGCTGCTTCTGTGGTGTATCTGGGTGGGATTGTTTGTTATTTTGACTCTTTAATGGTGGGGACTCAATTTCCTATGTCCTCTGTATCTCTAGGAGCTGAGCCTGCTGACTTTTAAAGTTCTTAGTGTTGACCCCCACTGATTGTAATAACTCAGCAAGTTAAGCCCTACTGTTTTTCAAAGCCAAATTGTATGAGGACTCATTTTCCTAAGCAGTTCCCACTTGTCTGTGGTGCCTGGTGTGAGGTTGTTGACCTCCCTTTTCTGTGCTTGTGGTGTACCTCTTGTTTATGGTTAGTTTGGTTCCAGCTTGGGACTCTGTCTTTAATACTGTTTTATTTAATTTCTTAAAATTTTCTTTAAATCCCAGTTAAGTAACATGCAGTGTGCTATTGGTTTCAGGTGTACAAAACAGTGATTCAACACCCAGTGCTCATCACAAGTGCACTCCTTAATTCTCATCATCTATTTAACCCATTCCCCCAGCCATCACCCCTCTGGTAACCATCAGTTTCTTCTATGTTGCGAACAGCCTGTTGTTTGTTTTCCTCTCTCCTCCCCCACCTTTGCTCATTTGTTTTGTTTCTGAGATTCCACATATGAAGAAATCATATGATATTTATGTTTCTTTGATTGACTTATTTCATTTAGCATACTGTGTAGTTCCATCCATGACAGTGCAAATGGCAAGATCTCATTCCTTTTTATGGGTCAGTAATATTACTTTGTGTGTATGTGTGTGTGTGTGTGTGTGTGTGTGTATAATATATTTATCTACAATGGCTTAATTATGGAAACAGCCCAAGTGTCCATCAAATGAGGAACAAAGAAGATATGGTGTGTGTGTGTGTGTGTGTGTGTGTGTATATGTGTATATATATATACACTGTGTGTGTGTGTGTGTGTGAGACTGAGCCACCCAGGTGCCCTTCATTAGTTCTATTTTTAACCTTTTTTGAGGAATCTCCATACTGTTTTCAAAGTGGCTGCACCAGGTTGCATTCCTTCCAACAGTGAAAGAGGGTCTCCCTTTCTCTGTAACCTTGCCAACGTGTTCCTTCCTCTGTGGTTAGTTTTGGCCACTCTGACAGGTTTGAGGTGGTATCTCATTGTGGTTTTGATTTGTATTTTCCTAATGATTGACGTTGAGCATCTTTTCATGTGTCTATTGGCCTTCTGTCTATCCTTCTTTGGAAAAATGTCTATTCATGTCTTCTTCCCATTTTCTAATTGGATTATTCATTACTGGGGTGTTGAGCACTATAAGTACTTAATATGTTTAGATTACTGTTTATCAGACATGTCATTTTCATATGTCCTCTCCCATTCCATAAATTTTCTTTTAGTTTTGCTGATTGTTTTTTTGCTGTGCAGAAGCTTTTTATTTGGATGAAGTCCCAATAGTTCATTTTTTCTTTTCTTTCCCTTACCTCAGGAGACTTATCTGGAAGGTGCTACAGCTGATGTCAAAGAGGTTACTGCCCATGTTTTTCTCTAGAATTTTGATGATTTCAGGTCTCACAGCTATGTCTTTCATCCATTTTGAGTTTATTTTTATGTATGGCCTAAGAAAGTGGTTCAGTTTCATTCTTTTGCATGTTGCTTTCCTGTTTTCCCAGCACCATTTGTTGTAGAGATTCTCCTTCCCATTGGATATTCTTTCCTGCTTTGTGGAAAATTAGTTGACCATATTACTGTGGGTTCATTTCTGAGGTTTCTATTCTTTCTTTTGATCTACATGTGTTTTTGTGCCTGCACCATACTGTTTTGATCACTACGGTTTTGTTATATAACTTGAAGTCTGGAATTGTGATGCCTCTAGCTTTACTTTTCTTTTTCAATATTGCTTTGGCTGTCCAGGTTCTTTTATGATTCCATACAAATTTGAAAATTGTTTAGCTCTGTGAAAAATGCTGTTGACCTTTTGATAGGGATTGAATTAAATGTATAGATTGCTTTGGGTTGTACAGATGTTTTAACAATATTTGTTCTTCCACTCTATGAGCATGAGATCTTTTTCCATTTCTTTGGGGCATTTTCAGTTTCTTTCATAAGTATTCTATTGTTTTGAAAGTACAGATAATTTACCTCTTTGGTCAAGTTTAATCCTAGGTATCTTAATGGTTTTTGATACAGTTTTAAGTGGGATTGATTCCTTGATTTTCTTTTTGCTGCTTTATTTTTGGTGTATAGAAATGTCCCAGACTTCTGCTCATTGATATTTTATGCTGCGACATTACTGAATTCATGTATCAGTTCTCACAGATTTTTGGTGGAGTCTTTCAGGTTTTCTACATAGAGTATCATGTTGTTTTCGAATACTGAACATTTGACTTCTTCCTTGACTATTTGAATGCCTTTTATTTCTTTATGTCCTTTGATTCCTGAGGCTATGTCTTCTGGTACTCTTTTGAATTAGAATGGTGAGAGTTGGGGTGCCTGGATGGCTCAACTAGTTAAGCATCAGACTTTTGATTTCTGCTCAGAGCATGATCTCATGGTTAGTGGGATCAAGGCCCACATTGGGCTCTATGCTGACAGTGTGGGCCTGTTTGGGATTCTCTCTCACTCCCTCTCTGCCGCTCCACCTCTCTCAAAATAAATAAGCATTAAAAAAAAGAATGATGAGAATGGACATCCCTGTCTCGTTCCTGACCTTAGAGGAAAAACTCTTAGATTTTTTTTTAATTGAGGTTGATTATTAGTTGTGGGTCTTTCATATATGGCCTTCATGATGTTGAGGTATGTTCCTTCTATCCCTACTTTGTTTTGCATTTTTATCAAGAATGGGTGCTGTATTTTGTTAAATGCTTTCTCTGCATCTATTGAGAGAACTACATGGTTCTTATCCTTTTATTAATGTGGTGTATTATGTTGATGATTGATTTACAAATATTGAACCATTCTTGCAGCCCAGAAATAAATCCCACTTGACTGTGGTGAATAATTCTTGTAATATATTGTTAGATTCAATTTGCTGGTATATTTTTGAGAGTATTTGTATCCAGGCTCATCAAAGATAATGGCCTGTAATTCTCCTTTTCAGTGGGGTCTTTGGTTTTGGAATCAAGGTGCAACTGGCCTCATAGAATGAGTTTGGAAATTTTCTTCCATTTTTACTTTTTGGAACAGTTTGAGAATAATAGATATTAACTCTTATTTAAATGTTTGGCAGTACTCCCCTGGGAAACCATTTGGCCCTGGACTTTTGTTTGTTTGGTATTTATTGTTACTGATTTGATTTCTTTGCTTGTTATTGTTCTGTTCAAATTCCTATTTCTTTTGATTCAGTTTTCCTAGTTTTTATGTTTCTAGTTATTTATCCTTTTCTTCTATATTGTCCATTTTGTTGGCCTTTAGTTTTTCAATGTTTTCTCTTACAATTATTTGTATTTCTGTGGTGATGCTTATTATTTCTCCTCTGTCAAAAATAATTTCATTATTTGGGTCCTTTCTTTTTTATTTCTTGGTAAGTTTAGCTAGATATTTATTATTTTTATTGACTTTTTCAAAGAACCGAATCCTAATTTTATTGATCTGTTCTATATTTTTATGTGTTTACCTGTATTGCTTATTTCTGCTCTCATGTTTATTATTTTCTCTTGCTGGTTTTAAGTTTTGATTTTTTTCTAGCTCCTTTTGGTGCAAGTTTAGGTTGTTCTTTTGAGACTTTCCTTGTGACTTGATATGCACTTCTTTTGGTATAAACTTTCTGTTATATTCTATTTTGCTCCATCCCAAAAGTTGTGTACCACTGTGTTTTCATTGTCGTTTGTTTCCATATACCTTTTTATTTTTTATTTTCTGGTTGACTAAGTCAGTGTTTATTAACATGATTTTTTAAAATCTCCATTTGTGTTCTTTTCAGATTTTTTCTTGTTTTTGATTTCTATTTTCATAGCATTCTGTTCAGAAACGATGCATGGGGGTGCTTGGCTAGTCAGTCAGTAGAGCATGTGACTGTTGATCTCAGGATTGTGAGTTCAAGTCCTATGTTGGGTGTGGAGATTACTTTAAAAAATGAAATCTTTAAAAGAAAAAATAAAAGAAAAATGCATCATATGATTTCAGTCATCTTTTAATTTCTTTAGGCTTGCTTTATAGGCTAATGTGTGATCTATTCTGGAGAATGTTCCATGTGTACCTCACATGAATGTATGTTCTGCTGTTTTATTTTGAGATGTATATATCTGTGAAATCCATCTGGTCCAGTGTATCATTCAAAGCCATTGCATTCTTGTTGATTTTCTTTTCACATGATCTCTCCATTGGTCAATGTAAAGTGTTAAAATTCTCTATTATTAATTTAGTATTATTGATTACTTACTTTATGTTTGGCATTGACTATTTTATGTGTCTGGTGCCCAAACCCGCTAGCCATGAGACCATGACCTGAGCAGAAGTCGGGTAGCTCAACCGACTGAGCCACTCAGGCTCCCCTGAAATAATTTTTTAAACTTGGTCTAGTAAAATAGCTTAACAGTAAAATAAGAAACACTAAGAAAGTAGGGGTTTTATTTTAACTTTTTATTTGGAACTGATTTCAAAGTTTCAGAAATTATAAGAAGAGTACTGCAGAGAACACTTTTATACATTTTGTACCCAGATTCACTTACCCTTGACACCATTCCCCACTGCACACATGCATGGAAGCATACGCGCACACACACAGACACACTCCCTCTCTCTCTCTCTCTCTCTCTCTCTCTCACTGTGTTGTTTTGTTTTGCTGTTTCCCTTTGCCCTACCCTCCCACCCCATCTTCATCTCTGATTCCATTTCTTCTTCAGCCTCCTTTAATCTAGAACATTTCTATAGCCTATTTTTAAACAACATAAATATCTTTAATAAAATATGTTTCATCTTTTATGTCTAATATTTTTCATGTTTAGATTCAGGATATACATTCTTGGCCAGAATTATAGATAGGTGATAATGAATTGCATATCACATCTGGAGGTACACAATATCTTTCTGCTATTCATTGGTAATGTTAATTTTGATTACATGGTCAAAGTAATATAATTTCTTTGTTTTGTAATTACTATTTTTCCCTTAAAATTAATAAGCAGTCTGTAGGGAGAAACTTTCAAACCATGCAAATATCCTGCTTAGTATCAAAAGGTTTTCCTAGGTTATCCGATATTCATCATAATAGTTGTCAAATGACTTCCCAACTTTAGTACCCCATGTAGCGCTCAGTATTATGCTATAAGCAAGACCCCTCATTTCTCACATATTGATTGATTAGTCTATTGATCTTTCTACTTATTGACCAATTTGTTATCAGAATAGACTGAGAAATTACTATTGCAGAATGGTTTGTAATTCATTATTGAATTATTTTATGCTCAATTCTTCCCAGATTTGATCAGAGAGAGCCTCCTCAAGCTCTCCATGTGACATGCCCCTCCCCCTTTCTTTTTAGCACTACCTTACACTCCGATATAAATGTATTTTGATTTCTTCTTGTACCTATCTTTTCATAGTCCTAGAATCAGCTATTTCTGTAAGGAACTTGGTCCCACACACATTTCAGGATTGCTTGTTCTAGTTCCATGAAAAATGCTGTACGTATTTTGATAGAGATTGCTTTAAACCTGTAGATTTCTTTGGGTAGTACAGATATCTTAACAATATTTGTTCTTCCAACCCATGAATACACAATGTCTTTCCATTTCTTTATGTTGTCTACAATTTCTTTCACCAGCATTTTATAATATTCACAGTGCATGTCTTTCACCATTTTGGTTAATTTTATTCCTAGATATTTTGTAATTTTAGGTACAACTATAAATAGGGTTATTTTCTTGATTTCTCTTTCTGTTGCTTAATATACAGAAATGCAACTGATGTTTGTACGTTGATTTTGTATCCTGTGACTTTACTGAATTCATTTGTTAGTTCTGGTAGTTTTTTGGTGGAGTCTTTTTGGGTTTCCTGTAAATGTCATATGCAAATAATGAAAGTTTTACATTCTCCTTACTGGTTTGGATGCCTTTTCCTTTTGTTTTCTGATTGCTGTGGCTAATATTTCCAGTACTATGTTGAATAAAAGTGGTGAGAATGGACATTCTTGTCTTGTTCCTGACCTTAGAGGAACTTCTCTGTTTTCCTCCATTGAGTATGATGTTTGCTGTGGGTTTTTTTTTCATATATGGCCATTATTATGTTGAGGTATGTTCCCTCTATACTTACTTTGTTGAAGGTTTTTATCATGAATGGATGTTGTACTTTGTCAAACAATTTTTCTGCATCTATTGAATTGATCATAAGCTTTTCATCCTTTGTCTTATTGATGTGATGTATCATGTTGATGGCTTATAAATATGGAACCACCCTTGCATCCCAGGAACAAATCTCCCATGATCATGGTGTATGGTTTATTCAATGTATGGTTCCATTCCATTTGTTAGTATTTTGTTGAGGATTTTGCCTCTGTGTTCATCAAAGATATTGGCCTGTAGTTCTCCTTTTCTGTGACGTCTTTATCTGGTTTTGGTATCAGGGTGATGCTGGCCTCCTAGCATAAATTGAGAAGCTATCCTACCTCTTCTATTTTTTTAGAATAGATTGAGAAGAATAGGTATTAACCTGTCTTTAAGTATTTGGTAGAATTCACCTGTGAAGCTGTCTGATCCTGGACTTCCGTTTGTTGGTAATTTTTTTTGATTACGTTTTCAATTTCATTGGTGATCACAGGTCTGTTCAAATTTCCTATTACTTCCTGCTTCAGTGTTGGTAGGTTATATGTTTTTAGGAATTTATCCATTCCTTCTAGGTTGGCCATTTTGTTTGCATATAGTTTTTTGTAATACTCTCTTATAATTGTTTGTATACAAAAAATATAATTGTATTTCTTTGTTGGTGGTGGTAACTTCTCCTCTCTCATCAGGCACTTCATGAGTTGAGCAAAATTCCTTCCTGAAGGCGCTTAGTCAATTATAATTTTAGTAAATGTATCTTTAAAATCTCTTAAAAGTACATTCTATGATAAGGTAGAATTGAAAAAAGTTAAAAATAGAACTATCTTACAATCCAATAATTGCACTACTGGGTTTCTACCCCCAAGACACCAAAAAAAAAAAAAATCACCAAAAACTATCCAACAACGAAACAAAACAAAAAACCACTAATTCAAAGGGATAAATTCACCTCTATATTTGTTGCAGATATTTACAATAGCCAAATTATGAGAGCTGCCTAAGTGTTCATTGGTGAATGGGTAAAGAAGATATGGTGTTTGTGTGAGTGTACACACACACACACACACACACACACACACACAGAATAAATGAAAATGAATTCTTGCCATTTGCAATGACAAGGATGGAGCTAGAGAATATAATGGTAAGTGAATACGTTAGAGTAATACAAATACCATATAATTTCACTCCTATGTGGAATTTAAGAAACAAATGAGGAAAAGGAAAAATTATAGAGACAACCCAAGAAGCAGACTCTTAACTATAGGGAGCAAACTGATGGTTACTAGAGGGGAGGCAGCAGGAATGTGTAAAATTCTTGGTGGGCATTAAAGGGTATACTTATTATGAAGAGCACTGAGTAAGGCATACAATTGTTTAGTTACTGTATTGCATACCTGAAATTGCTATAACATTGTATGTTAACTAAACTGGAATTAAAATTTAGAACACTTGTTACAAATGAACGCATTACTGAATGAAGCAAAATAAAATGCTTCCTACAATATGATGCCATGGACAGTTGTTTCTTCTCCCCTTTCATATATCTTCTTTCATCTTCCTCATAAGCTGGAGTGAGATTCTGTGGCAAACAAAAGGGGCTACTGCTAATAAAGCAAAGGAATCAGGTAAAACCATTATTGTTGAGAACTCAATGTTATTTATTTTTGTTTTTATTTAAAAGGTTACTTTATTTTTATTTTTTAATTTATGTTAGTTAATATACAGTGCAATTTTGGTTTCAGAAGTACAATTCAGTGATTGTCACATACAATACCCAGTGCTAAGCACAAGTGCTCTTCTTTTTTTTTTTAATTTTTAATGTTTTTTATTTATTTTTGAGAGACAGAGAGAGACAGCGCAAGCAGGAGAGGGTCAGAGAGAGAGGGAGGTACAGAATCTGAAGCAGGCTCCAGGTTCTGAGCCAGCTGTCAGCACAGAGCCCGATGCGGGGTTCACCCACGAACCGTGAGATCATGACCTGAGCCGAAGCCGGACGCTCAAATGACTGGGCCACCCAGGTGCCCCAACAAGTGCTCTTCTTAATACCCACCACTCATCTAGCCCATCTCCCACCCACATCCCTCCATCAACCTTCAGTTTGTTCTCTATTGTTAAGTATCTTGTGGGTTGCTTCCCTTTCTTCTCTTTTACCCCCTTCCCATATGTTCACCTGTTTTGTTTCTTAAATTCCACATGTGATTGAAATCTTATATTTGTCTTTCTCTGACTCATTTCACTTACCATAATACATCCTAGGAGCACCTGGGTGGCTCAGTCCATTAAGCGTCCAACTTCGGCTCAGGTCATGATCACACAGCTTGTGAGTTCAAGCCCCGCGTTGGGATCTGTGCTGACAGCGCAGAGCCTGGAGCCTGCTTCAGATCCTGTGTCTACCTCTCTCTCTGCCCCTCCCCCTCTCTAAAATAACTAAACATTACAAAATAAATAATACGTTCTAGCTCTTTCCATGTCGTTGCAAATAGCAAGATTTCTTTTTTTTTTTTTGGTGGTTGAGTAATATTTCATTATATACATGTACATACATACTCCTATACATGACATCAATACTTTCTTTATTCATTTATCTCTTGATGAACATCTGGGCTCTCTCCATTGCTTGGCTAGTTTTGATAATCCTGCTATAAACATTGGGGTGCATGGACCCCTTCGAATCTGTATTTTTGTATCCTTTGGGAAAATACCTAATAGTGCAACTGAAGGATCATCAGGTAGTTCATTTTTTTTTTTTTGAGGAACCTCCATACTGTTCTCCAGAGTGGTTACACCAGTTTGCATTCCAACCAACAGTGCAAGAGGGTTCCCCTTTCTCCACATCCTTGCCAAAACCTGTTGCTTCTTGTGTTGTTAATTTAAGCCATTCTGACAGCTGTGAGGCGGTATCTCATCATGGTTTTGATTTGTATTTCCCTGATGATGAGTGATGAGTATGTGTTCATTTGTCTGGTAGCCATTTGGATGTCTTCTTTGGAAAAGTGTCTATTCATGTCTTTTGCCCGTTTTTTAATTGGGCTGTTTGATTTTGGGTGTGAAGTTTTATAAGTTCTTTATCGATTTTGGATACTACCTCTTTATCAGATCTGTCATTTTAAAATCTCTTCTCCCATTCCATAGTCTGCCTTTTAGCTTTGATGATTGTTTCCTTTACTGTGAAGAAGGTTTTTATTTTGAGGAAGTCCCAATAGTTCATATTTGCTTTTGTTTCCCTTGACTTCAGTGACGTGTATAGTAAGAAGTTGCTCTGGCCAAAGTCAAAGCGGTTGCTGCCTGTGTTCTTCTCTAGGATTTTGGTGATTTCCTTTCTCATACTTAGGTCTTTAATCCATTTTGAATTTATTTTTGTGTATACGGTGTAAGAAAGTGGTCCAGTTACTTTTAATTGTAGTTAACCAATCACATAACACTGAAATTGCCATTTGAGATTAATGCTCTAAACTTTTAAAATCAATTTTTTAATGTTTCTTTACTTATTTTGAGAGAGAGAGAGAGAGTGAGAGCAAGAGAGAGACAGAGAGAGAATCCAGAGCAGGCTCCACACTGTCAGTGCAGAGCCCAATGTGGGGCTCCATCCCATGAACTGTGAGATCATGACTTGAACCCAAATCAAGAATGGACATTTAACCAAGTAAGCCACCCAGGTGCCCCTTGAAAATCAATTTTAAATTTTGCGGCACTTGGCTTGCTCAGTCAGTAGAGCATGCAACTCTTAATCTCAGGATTGTGAGTTCAAGTCTCACATTGCGTGTGGAGTTTATTAAAAAAATTTTTTTTTAATTTAGAAAGTTAACCAGATTGGTATTAAGAATTCACTGAAACATAACAATTTAAGAGCACATGAAAATAAGTGAAGAATACAGATTCCTTTTTGGATTAAAAAAAATACTAAATACTTGAACTCCAAAGAACACTTGCTTTTTCAATCACTCTTTTTTTTAATTGAGTGTGAAAGATATGTATAATCTAAACTCTGGTGTTAGCTAAGATAGGGGCTCAAATAATGCCAGTAAACGTTCAATGTTTTTGCACAATGCACTGACGTGACATCAGGGGCTACTGTTAATCGCTGACTCATATATCCTATAAATGTAACTGAGTAGGAAGGAAAACGAGTGCGGTGATTATCTAGACACTAATCATGCCTCCTAAAACTGTTCAGTCTCTATGGGTCAATACTCTGGATTCTGCCCCAAAGACTAGTCTTGATGGGATTGTGACAAGGGGACTGCCAAGCAAAGCTACATCTTGAGGCATTTTTCATGTTGGGAGAGTCTCTGAAAGATCTCTGGGAATACCTGTAAACCAAAGAGAAGAAATAAAATCATAGCCTGGATGTATGTGTCCTTATGGGAGTAGTCATCTCTAGTACCTTCTGCAATAGATTGTGAAGCCAAGATTGCCTGCGTACAAATCCCAGCTCCACATCTTACTGTTTAATGTTGAAAAGATTAGTTAATATCTTTGTGTCCCAGTTTCCTTGTCTACAAAACGAGAACAATAGCATATTCTTATCTCATAAGGTCATTACGATAGTTGAAAAATAATATTTATTAATAATATTTATTTCTATACCATGGATCAGTGCCTGGTATAGAAAAGACTGTGTGAGTGCTTCTTAATCAAACAATAGATGATTTTGGAACTGAACGCTTTTTTTAAATGTTGATTTATTTTGAGAGATAGAGACAAAGCATGAGCAGGGAGGGGGCAGAGAGAGAGGGAGACACAGAATCTGAAGCAGACTCCAGGCTCTGAGCTGCCAGCACAGAGCCTGACGTGGTGCTTGAACTCATGAGCCAAGCTGTGAGATCATGACCCAAGCTGAAATTGGACTGTCATCCGCCTGAGCCACCCAGCTGCCCTGGAACTGAGCTCCTTAAAGTAAATGTTTATGTGACAGCTGTTAGAAATATGATGGAAATATATTAGAGGATGCCAAGTAAATGTAAGAGTATGAGACATGTAAAGAAGTTAGTAAAAGGTGTCATCTGTTTTCTGTGTTAGCGCCTTCACCAATCAATGTTGTGGTTCCCACCTCATACTCAGGCTTTCCTATGCCACCGACCAGATGACAATCAAAACAAAACCAGGATAAAGAGCAAAGCTGCTGGGGAAAGAATATAATAGATAAAATAGATGAACAGAAAATTCATCAGCCAAGGAGAGTCTAGAGTAGATGCCATTAGGCAATTCAAGAAGCTTGGTCTTAAAGTACCAAGCCAACACCTCAGTCATTTCCTACTTCTCCCCCTGAACAGCACTGTCATTCCAAAATGTACTCCATCCCTTTGCTGTTGCTCTTGTTGCTACCAGAATTGTCACCCCTTCTTCTAGCACCCATTCTCCAAAGTTCATATTCTTCATAAAGCTCTCTTAGAGTCTCAGATTCCTCAAAGTCACACCAGCAATATAGTAAAGAGGTAAAAACACTGAAATGGGGAGCGGCAAGATGGCGGAGAAGGAGCCCTGTTACCTCCGTCCACCCACAATTTTCAAACTGAGAAGAATAAAAAGCCACAGCTTTCTGATCTCCAAGAACAGAGGTGTGTGGACAGACCCCTTATCGACAGCAGTCTCATGGTTGCCTGAGTGAGTGAGTGAGTGCAAGCTGGGACCAGAGACTTTAGGGGAGGGAGCGCCGGGTCCTGAGACAAAGTGCCCAGAGGCTTGGCGCTGGGCCCACTTAAACCCTCCTGTCCACAGACGACCAGCTCTGCAGACAGCCACTCACACGGGGTGGCCAGGTATCCAGAGGGGCATGGACCTTCACAACCGCGGGACACCACCGGGCAAGGCAGGAGAGAGACCAGGGGAAGAGACGTAAAGACTGAATCACTAACAGCATAATCCCTGCAGAGGAGAGATTTAGCCTGGGACTGAGGGCCACTGAGCACTGAGAGAGATATCCATCCCTTCAGCGGGGCTGTTCTCCTGTATTCCCCCGCAGCTCACGGACTGCAGGCGGAGCCGGGGGAGAACTCTGACTTCACAATCCCCCTATTCGATCCCGACCAGAAAGCCACCTGCTTGCAGGAGATTTTAAATGTGGTGGCAATATTGAGTGCGCGGGCAAGGACTTAGAAACCGGGCAGAACTTAAAAAACAGAAACAATTAGATCCACCCGAGGCACAATAAGGTTGGACTCAAAAAAGTGGCTGTCAAAGCATGGTATGAGGGGGGCTTGGGGTGCCCATTGCCATTCTTCTCCCTGTATCCACCAAGGCGGGGCCTCAGAGAGCAGCCCCTGAGACCTGACCCACCTACACCAAGCCAAGCCCATCCGCACTGGAGAGCTGCTGTGCTTTTGTTTATTACCATTAACTTTTTTTTTCTTAATATTTTTACTTTTTATTTTTTCCCCTGTCTTCTCTTTACGATTTTCCTATTTCCTTCTTTTCTCCCTTTCCCTCTGGAATCTGGGAAAGACCAACAATTAGGCACTGCTGTGCTTAGATCAACTCTTACCATCCATAGTTTTTCCTTTAATCCATCCTTATCTCCCCCAACCCCCACTGCAGGTTTTCAGCTCTTAGTCTGTCGTGTATCTCTGACTGTCGCTGTCCCCCCACACACACTCCCTGCTTGCTTTTTTTTTCTTTTTGTTTTTTTCTTTTTTTTCCCCCCTCTCTTTTCTTTCCTGTTCCTTTTTTTCTTTCCCCTTTAGGTTTGCTTCTTTATCAGTACATTTGTGTCCTTGTGTTCTCTGTGTGTTTGTATGTCTGTTTTTCCTTTCCAAGGCTACCTCAAGAAACAACCCAAAGCACACATACTGGAAATTCCCAAATATCGCTGAGTAGGGAAATAAATTAATCAGAGGCATAACAAGAGAAACCGAGGGACATCATTAAAAGAACATCTCCTGAAACAACAGACCCTAGACACTAGGGTGAGCCTCCTTCTATAGAGTAATACTAATAAACACACAGTGCAGAATGAGCTTTTAAAACTGACAAGAGACAGAAAGCTAGCCAAAATGATGAAATGAAAGAACTCTCCTTCAAAGAAACTCCAGGAAGAAATCACAGTGACAGACTGCTCAAAACAGACATAAGCAACATAACTCAACAGGAATTTAGAACGATTGTCATAAAATTAATTGCTAGGCTTGAAAAAAACATGGGAGCTATCAGAGAAGATATTGATACAAAGACTAGGAACCTTCAAAATAGCTCTGACAAGTTAGAAAAGTCTCTAAATGAGATGAATAATTAGATGGAGGCTGCCAATGCACGGATTGAAGAAGCAGAGAGGAGAATAAGTGAATAGAAGACACAGTTATAGCAAAAGAGGAGGCCGAGAAAAAGAGAGAGAAAATGATTCAGGAGCATGAAAGGAGAATCAGAGACCTGAGTGATACAATCAAATGGAACAATGTCTGTATCGTAGGAGTTCCTGAAGAGGAAGACAAAGACAGAGTGCCTGAAGGTGTGCTAGACCAAATTATACACGAAAACTTCCCCAATCTGGGGAAAGAGAAAGACATTGAAATTCAAGAGACATACCGAACTCCCCTAAGACACAACGTAAACCGACCTTCAGCATGACATATCATAGTGAAACTGGCAAAATATAAAGACAAAGAGAGACTTCTGAAAGCAACTAGGGAGAAAAGGGCCTTGACATACAAAGGGAAACCTATCAGACTGGTTACAGACCTATCTACTGAAACTTGGCAGGCCAGAAAGGAATGGCAGGAAATCTTCAATGTGATGAACAGGAAGAATATGCAGCCACGAATCCTTCACCCAGCAAGCCTGTCATTCAAAATAGGAGAGATAAAGGTTTTCCCAAATAAACAAAAGTTGAGAGAATTCATCACCACCAAACCAGCCCTACAAGAAATCTTAAGAGGGACTCTATAAGGGAAATGTAGCAAGGAATAAAGGTACAAGAGACA
>PISW01010994.1:23218-44635 GCA_004023785.1 Mungos mungo
TATCAGACAAACTGGACTTTAAAATAAAGGCAGTAACAAAAGATGAAGACGGACACTATATAATAATTACAGGGACTCTACATGAAGAAGAGCTAACAATTATAAACATTTATGCGCTGAATTTGGGAGCTCCTAGATACATAAAACAATTAATCACAAACAAAAGCAATCTTATTGATAAGAATGTGCTAATTGCAGGGGACTTTAATACCCCACTTACAACAATGGATAGGTCAGCCAGACAAAAAATCACTAAAGAAACAATAGACCTGAATGGCACACTGGAACAGATGGAATTGATAGATATATTTAGAACTCTGCATCCTGACGCTCGGGAATTCACTTTCTTCTCGAGTGCACATGGCACATTCTCCAAGATTGATCACATACTGGGTCATAAAACAGCCCTCCATAAATACACAAGATGTGAGATCATACCATGCACACTTTCAGATTACAATGCTATGAAACTCGAAATCAACCACAGGAAGAGTCAGGAAAACTTCCACAAATGTGGAGGTTAAAAACTACCCTACTAAAGAATGATTGGGTGCATCAGGCAATTAGAGAGGAAACTAAAAAATATATGGAGACAAATGAAAATGAGGATACAACAATTCAAACTCTCTGCGGCACAGCAAAGGCAGTCCTAAGAGGAAAGTTCATTGCAATCCAGGCCTATTTCAAAAAACTAGAAAAAGCACAGACTCAAAACCTAACAGAACACCTAAGGAAACTAGAAAGGGAACAGCAAGAACACCCCAAACCCAACAAAAGTAAAGAAATAATAAAGACCAGAGTAGAATTAAACAAGATAGAATCCAAAAAACAGTTGAACAGATCAATGAAACCAAGAGCTGGTTTTTTGAAAAAATAAACAAAATTGATAAGCCTCTAGCTAGGCTCCTCAGAAAGAAAGAGAGAACACCCAAGTAGACAAAATCATGAAGGAAAATGGATCTATTACAACAGATCCCTCAGAAAAACAAGCAATCATCAAAGACTACTATGAAAAATTATATGCCAACAAACTGGAAAATCTAGAAGAAATGGACAAATTCCTAAACACACATGCACTACCAAAATTCAAACGGGAAGAGATAGAAAATCTGAACAGACCCATAACCAGTGAAGAAATTGAATCAGTTATCAAAAATCTCCCAACAAATAAAAGCCCTGGGCTAGATGGATTCCCAGGGGAATTCTACCAGATGTTTAAAGCAGAGTTAATGCTGATCCTTCTCAAGCTATTCCAAAAAACATAGAAATGGAAGGAAGACTACTGGACTCATTCTACAAAGCACATATCACTCTGATTCCTAAGCCCGGCAGAGACCCAGCAAAAAAAGAGAACTATAGGCTAATATCCTTAATGAATATGGATGCAAAAAATACTCAACAAGATACTAGCAAATCGAATTCAACAGCATATAAAAAAACATCATCTATTATGATCCAGTGGGATTTATTCCTGGGTTACAAGGCTGGATCAATATTCACAAATCCATTAATTTATTACATCACATTAACAAAAAAAAGAAAAAAAATCATATGATCATGTTGATAGATGCAGAAAAAGCATTTGACAAAATACAACATCTCTTCTTAATAAAAACCCTCGAGAAGTCGGGATAGAAGGAACTTACTTAAACATCATAAAAGCCATTTACGAAAAGCCCACAGCCAATGTTATCCTCAATGGGGAAAAACTGAGAGCTTTCCCCCTGAGATCAGGGACACGACAGGGATGTCCACTCTCACCACTGTTGTTTAACATAGTGTTGGAATTCCTAGCATCAGCAATCAGACAACAAAAGGAAATAAAAGACATCAGAATCTGCAAAGAAGAAGTCAAACTTTCCCTTTTCGCAGACAACGTGATACTCTACATGGAAAACCCGATCGACTCTACCAGAAGCCTTCTAAAACTGATCAATGAATTCAGTAAAGTTACAGGGTACAAAGTCAATGTATCGAAATCAGTTGCATTCTTATACACCAATAATGAAGCAACAGAAAGAGAAAGCAAGAAACAGATCCCATTCACAATTGCACAAAAAACCATAAAATACCTATGAATAAACCTAACCAAAGATGTAAAAGACCTGTATGCTGAAAACCATAGAAGACTTATGAGGGAAATTGAGGAAGACACAAAAAAATGGAAAAACATTCCGGAAGACACAAAAAAATGGAAAAAACATTCCGTGCTCATGGATTGGAAGAATAAACATTGTGAAAATGTCATTATTACCCAAAGGATAGATACCATATATTTGCATTCATAGGTCTAACAGGAGAATAGGAGAATCCTAATGGAGGACCAGGGGGAGGGGAAGAGGGAAAGAGAATTGGGGAGTGAGAGGGATGCAAAACTTGAGAGACTATTGAATACTGAAAATGAACTGAGGTTTGAAGGGGAAGGGGGAGGGGGGAAAAGAGGTGGTGGTGATGGAGGAGGGCACTTGAGGGGAAGAGCACTGGGTGTTGTATGGAAACCAATTTGACAATAAACTATTAAAAAAAAGAATGTATTTGGATGCTTGCTTTCTTCAATTTTTAGAAGAATATGTATTAACTCTAGTTTTAGAAAAAGAGGTATTAACTCTTCCTTAAATATTTGGTAGGATTCACTTGTGAATCCACGTGGCTGTGAACTTCTGTTTTTGTTCTGTTGTTTGTTTTTGATTATCAATTCAATTTCTTTAGTGGTAATTTGATCATATTTTCTATCCTTTATGATTAAATTTTGGACGATTGTATGTAATATGAATTCACCTAAGTCATCTATGTTGCCCATTATTCTAGCATATAATTTTCAATAGTGTTCTGTTATAATCTTTTGTTTCTGTGGTGTTGGTTTTTACTTCTCCCTTTCATCTTTAATTTTATTTATTTATATCCTCTCTCTATTTCTCTTGATGAACTTAACTAAAGCACTATCATTTTGTTGATCAAAGAACCAGATCTTAGTTTCATCAATTTTTTCTATTTTGTTTCAGTCTCTACTTCATTATATTTGCTCTCTTCTTTGTTATTTTCTTTTTTCTATTAAATTTGTGCTTTCATTTGTTCTTTTTTTAGTTCCCTTAGGTGTAAGTTTAGATAATTTATTTAATTTTTTTATTTGTTTCTGGAGGTAGACATGCATTGCTATGATTTTCCAACTTAGAAATGCTTTTTTGCTGCATCACAAAGATTTTGGACCATTTGGTGTTCATTTTCATTTGTCTCCATTTGTTTTTATTTCATTTTTGGTTTCTGTTTTGATTATTGTTTAGTCTCCTCATGGTTTAGTTTTTTTCACTTTTTAAAATTGTGATTGCTTTCTAGTTTCATACAATTGTGGTCAGAAAAGGTGCATATCATTTCAATATTCTTAAATTTAATGAGACTTATTATATTACATCCTGAAGAATTTTTCATGGCACTTGAAAAGAATGTGTATTCTGTTGTTTTGGATGAAATGTTCTGTATCTATCTGTTAAGGCCACCTGGTCTAATGTGTCATTTAAAGACATTATTTCCTATTGATTTTTTGCTTGGATGATCTATCCATTGATATAAGTGGAGTATTTATGTCCCCTGCTATTATTGAATTACTAACAATTTCTCTTTTTATGTCTGTTATTATTGGTTTTATGTATTTTGATGCTCTGATGTTGAATGCATAGGTATTTACAATTGTTACAGTCTCTTCTTAGATTGACTCACTTCACATTATGCAATGCCCTCTTTATCTCGTTACAATATTATTTTAAACATTTTGTCTTTTTTTATTTTGATAGAGAGAGAGAGAGAGACAGAGAGAGAGAGAGAGAGAGAGACAGAGACAGAGACTAAGCGGGAGAGAGACAGAGAGAGGGAGACACAGAATATGAAGCAGGCTTCAGGCTCTGAGCTGTCAGCACAGGGCCCGATGTGGGGCTTGAACCCACAGACTGTGACATCATGAACTGAGGCAAAGTTGGATGCTCAACCGACTGAGCCACCCGAGCTCCCCAAAAATATTATTTTAAAAGTCTCTTTTGTCTCTAGAGAAATATAAATACCATATGATTTCACTGATATGTGATATTTAAGAAAAACAGATAAACATAGGGGAAGGAACGGAAAACTAAAATAAGATAAAAATAGAGAGGGAGGCGAACCATAAGAGAATCCTAACTATAGAGAACAAACTGTGGGTTTCTGGAGGTGTGGTGGGGAGGATGGACTAAATGGGTGATGGACATTAAAGACTACATTTGTTGGGATGAACACTGGGTGTTTTATACAAGTGATAAATTACTAAATTCTACTCCTGAAATCAATACATGTTAATTAACTTGAATTTAAATAAAATTGTGAAAAAAATAAATAAGTAAGTGAAATTTTGGAAGAGAAAAATTAAGTGTCTTTTGTCTGATATAAGTATTGCTACCCTGACTTTCTTTTCATTCCTATTTTCATAGAATATCTTTTTCCATCCTTTCACTTTCAGTTTCTCTGTCTTAGGTCTGATGTAAGTTTCTCCCAAGCAGCATATAGATAAGTCCTATGTTTGTTTGTTTTTTTCTTTACCCATTCTGCAACCTTATGCCTTTTGATTTGAGCATTTAGATTATTTACACTTAAAGAATTACTAATAAGTATGTACTTGTTAACATTTTGTTCATTATTTTCTGACTTTTGTAGTTCTGTTTCCTTTTTCTTCTTTTCTTCTCTTCCCTTGTGATTGATGACTGTAGTGTTATGCTTGGCTTTTTCTTTATTTTTTTTGTTTATCTGTTACAGGTTTTGAGTTTGTGATTATCATGAGGTCATACATTGGATCATGAGTATATAGCAGTCTATATTAAGTCGGAAGTCATTTAATTTCAAATATGTTCTAAAAGAATTTTTTACTCCCTCCTCTGTGTTTTATGCATATGTTGTCATTTTTTACAAATTTTAATTTTTAATTTTCTTACTTCTAATCATGTCTTGTTTTTTTGCACTTAAAGAAATCCCTTTAACATTTCTTGTAAGCCTGGTTTAATGGTGAAATTTTTCTTTAATATTTTTTCTTTTTGTCTGGGAAACTCTTTATCTATCCTCTAATTCTGAATGGTAATTTTGTTGGGTAGAGTATTCTAGATTATAGGGTTTTTTACTTTCAGCCCTTTGAATATATCATACCACTCCTTTTTGAGGTCACCTACTTGAAGAGAGCAGAGCTAATGAGAAGTTGCTATACTTTCCATCACTGTCCTCAAGGTGAGTGGGAAATGTTTGGCTTGTTTCTCCCCCAAATTTGTATTGGCTCCAAAAGAATTTCCCATGATTTTTGAGATATACAGAGCAAAGATTTACTTCTCACCTGGAGATTCACAAAACTGTGTCATATGGAGCTAATATGAAAACTTATGGTACAGGGTATATAGATGAAGAGAAAATGGAAGTCAGCCCTCACAACTCCCTGCTACATCCGCATATAAATACTCAACCCAAAAGCAGAAGCTTCAAGAGAATAGGAAGAGGAATCTGGGAAGTTAAAAGGGAGATGTGGATCAGAGAGCAACCCATTTGAATAAGGGGGTAGGCATCACAAGGGTATATTTTTGATATCCCTGATACTGGCACCAAGGGAAAATAAAATGCCACCCCTCAGGGACTTCTGTGCCTTAGAACTAAAGCATAAGACAGTCTTAGGTGCCCATATTGCTTATTCCCAAAACATCCTAAAAGAAGTCACCATTATTCAGCATGTACACATCACAAAGAAAACACACAGTCACAATTCTCTCTGTCTATACAGCATCTTAAAGAGAAGCAACAAGAGCTAACACAAAAGAAGAGGCAAATTTACTACCATTTACATGTGGAGCCTCAATTTTATAGCTGCCCCCCTTCTCAAATACCAACCCCTTGATCACATGAAGAAGGTACAGAAGAGAGGAAGAAAAGAGTGGGGGAGAGATAATGAGCAGCACATGTCCGTCTTTACCACAATCAGGAACTAGCAGCCTCACACACATCTAGCCTGAGGGGTAAATATTTTTCTACTCCTGAGACAGAGTTGCAATGAGAAACTAATAATAAAACCCAAATTTTATATAGCTATGTACCAAAAAGGAACTATCTTTAAATCCAAAGTAACTGGAGTGTTTGGGACTGGACCACATTTATTATGTTGCTCTAAAAATGAGCTTTCTACTGCTGACATGAAATTAGTGCTTATCAAAGAATTTATCTATAATTATGAGGATAAACTGAGCTTCAGGTTTTGATGTAACTGAGATTGTGGTGACTTCAGTCAAACCAGTTTATATCCGGTTGGCCTAGAGGTAAAATGAAGCAGGAAAGAGCATAAAACAAATGGATCTCTCAGGGTCTGAGGTTCTCTTATGGAAATGGAATGATACTGAATTAGTAAATTATTAAGAAAATTATTAAGAAAATATATACAAAATATTAGGAGAAAATGTCCTAGGAGAATTAAAATAGTTTTCTTAAAATGTCTTGGTGTTATCTGCCTAAAACATTTTTACATCTCAAAAGCACGTATACACTTCCAGTTCATGATTTAGGAAGCTATTACCAAATTTTCTCTATAGCTGACCTTTTTCTACACTCCTCTTTACTCTGCTGCAATTTTACATATTTAAACATAGATAGTTGGGTTTAACTCACTTTTAAGTTCTGTCACTGACAATAAGTTTTCCTTTATAGAACCAAAATAGTTCTGTCAAGAATAAAGCATCTAATTTAATAAGGATTTTGTTTCCGCCCCCCCCCCCCAGTTATGAAACTAAGACATGTCCATAGTAGAACATTTGGAAATGGAAAGGTATAAACCAGAAAATAAAAATTACCCATAACCCCAATACTCAAAGATATCCACTGCTACCATTTTTTATACAAAATTTCAGGCATATTTCTTTCATCCACTTGCATACACAAGTATGGGAATACGTGTACGCATGCACACATGCGCACAAACACACATACACAACTCCTCTTATGTAATTGGTATAAGTGTACATAGAATTTTGCATTCTGATACTCTTTACCATGGTATATTTCTCATGTTAATAAGTATTATTTGCTGATATGATTTGAATGGCTATACAAAATTCCACTGAGAACACAGGAGAAACTTAATTCATTTCTTACTATAAAGTAAGATAAAAACAGAGAAGGAAGCAAACCAAGAGAAACTCTTAAATTCAGAGAACAAACTGAGGGTTGTTGGAGGGGAGGTTTGTGGGGGAATGGGCTAACTGGGTAATGGGCGTTAAGGAGGGCACTGGTTGGGATGAGCACTGGTGGTTTTATGTAAGCGATGAGTCACTGAGTTCTACTCCCATAACCAATACTACACTGTATGTTAACTAACTTGAATTTAAATAAATAAGTTTTAAAAATGTTTAAGATATTTCTATAATTTACCCTAAAAATGTAACGGGAGAATTCTACTTCTGGCCAAGAATGAATTGCCTCTTATTCTCAAGTTCTTCTTCATACAACTAAAAATAAAGCATAAGAAAACTCTGAAAAGTGAGAAGGAGAAAATAAAGAGCTTGGAGACCTTGGGACTTGAGCAACACAGGAGAGCATCCTGTTGGGGTTTGTTTTCCTCTTATATATCCTGGACAATGTGCTGGAGAAATTTACAACCCAAAATTTTCAATAAACATAGATATAAAGGGCCCCAGAGAAAGCTGACTCTCTTTACAAAGCACATAAGAAGGGGTATCAGAGTAGAATAGAGAGCATTTTTTAATGTTTATTTATTCTTGAGAGACAGAGAGAGAGCATGAGTGGAGTAGGAGCAGAGAGACAGAGACACAGAATCCAAAGCAGGCTCCAGGCTCTGAGCTGTAAGCACAGAGCCCAATGCGAGGCTGAAACCCAGGAACCTTGAGATCATGACCTGAGCTGAAGTAAGACGCTAAACCAACTGAGCCACCCAAGCACCCCATAGAGAGCAATTTTGATAGTGCCCATGCTAGTCAAGCCAAACATCAATGGATAAATGGCTCCCTAATTCTTCTATCAGAGTGGTATTGGTTGGACTTCCATCCCCTGCCTAGTAATAGTAAGCAAGACTTTGATTCCACTACCTGGGTGGTGTCAATAAGGCCAAGTAGGAAGATGGGTTTTCACTGTCAGCTAACAGAAATGAAATAGAAAGAGTAGTGTAAGGTAATGTTACTTCTCCCTCTTCTTCACACCCACTTTTCTCCAATGTCAGAGGGGCCTGTAGAGGGCTGCACTTCTAACTCCACCCAGAAGCAAAAAGGTAGAATGAGGCAGTTCAAGACTTTATTTTCAACTCCTCTAGTTTCAGTGGGGACATAGAAAACAAGCTTTCATTCTCATGCAGCATAATTAAAATAGAATCAGATACTGTAGGGAAGTTCCAGTTGGCATTCTTCTTTTCCCTCCCTTGCTGTAAGTGAGTATTAGATGGAGCTGAATTTCCATTGTAACCCAACATCAATAAGTCAGAATGTGTCAAGAAGGCTATGCAATGTAGTGATTGATGGTAGTTTACTTACCCCAATCTGAAGTCAGTGGGAACTCAACATCCACATATACCTGAAATAGCTGAGATAGAACAAGTGCAAGGTGGTGTGAGTTAGCTACTATATCTTCCCTCATCATAACAAGGGACAGCAGAGAGCTGAACTGCCACCCAAAACCAGTGGCAATGAGATAGTATAAGTCAGTACAACATTTTTACTGGGAAGGTGTCACTAGAACAGAAAGAGGTGCTAATCTTATATTGTTACCCATTGGCAAAATGACAGAGCAAGTTAGGGCCATGCTTTGGCCATGACGGTGTCAGCAGGGACCAGTGGGGAATTAAACATTCACAACATTGCAGTGACAGTCAGAGAAATGACACATAACCTACATAGAAACAATAACTCAAATAACATTTCTCATAAAAAAAACCATGAAGACCAGAAGAAAATGCCACGTTTTTCAAATGCTGAAAGAAAAGAATTGCCAGCATTCAGTTCTATGACTAGTGAAACTATCCCTCAGAAATATAGGGGGAATAAAGATTTTCAAATGAGAGAAAATTAGGAGTATTCATTATGATGGATTGTTTCCAAGGCCATAAAAAACTTCAACAAATGTAAAAATAGTGATAGATACAGAGTATGTTCTCTGACAATAAAATCCAACTCTGACTTGTTTTTTTAATTAATTAGTTTATTTATTTTTAAATAGTTTATTGTCAAATTAGTTTCCATACAACACCCAGTGCTCTTCCCCACAAGTGCCCTCCACTATCACCACCACCTCTTTTCCCCCCTCCCCCTTCTCCTTCAACTCTCAGTTCATTTTCAGCATCCAATAGTCTCTCAAGTTTTGCGTCCCTCTCTCTCCCCAACTCTCTTTCCCTCTTCCCCTCCCCCTGGTCCTCCATTAAGTTTCTCCTGTTTTCCTGTTAGACCTATGAGTGCAAACATATGGTATCTGTCCTTCTCTGCCTGACTTATTTCGCTTAGCATGACACCCTCAAGGTCCATCCACTTCCCTACAAATGGCCAGATTTCATTTTTTCTCTTTGCCATGTAGTACTCCATTGTGTATATATACCACATCTTCTTGATCCACTCATCAGGTGATGGACATTTAGGCTTTTTCCATGTTTTGGCTATTGTTGACATTGCTGCTATGAACATTGGGGTACATGTGTCCCTATGCATCAGCATTTCTGTATCTCTTGGGTAAATCCCTAGCAATGCTATTGCTGGGTCATAAGGGATTTGGATAGGCAAATTTTTTTAAACAAGGAAAAGTTACCAATCACTGGAAAAATAAATAACACACTCTAAAATAATAGATAAGTCAAAAATAACTGTTTCAAAGTACATGAAGATATACTTGGAACTGAATGAAAATAAAAATACAACATGCCAAAATATGTGGGATGGGGGCTCCTGGGTGGTTTAGTCAGTTAAGCATCTGACTTTGACTCAGGTCATGATCTCGTGGTTCATGGGTTCCAGCCCCGCAAGGGGCTCTGTGCTGACAGGAGCTCAGAGCCTGGAGCCTGTCTTCAGATTCTGTATCTCCCTCTCTCTCTGACCCTCCCCTGCTTGTGCTGTCTCTCTCTATCTCTCAAAAATAAATTAAAAACTTTTTAAAAAATATGTGGGATGTAGCTAAATGAGTTTTGAGAATGAAATTTACTGTAATAAATATATTAGTAAAGAGAAAAGGTCTTATATCAATAATTCATGTTTATACCTCAAAAAAATGGAGAAATTAGAAGAAAACTAGCTCAAAACAAAGGAAGGATATAATAAAGTCAAGGGCAGAAATAAATGAAATTGAAATCAGAGAAACAATAGAGAAAATACATTTTGTCAGGTGTTTTTTTGAAAAGACCAATAAAATTGATAAAGTTATGACAAGAGAAACATGATAAAAAGAAAGACAAAAGTCATCAATATCAGAAATGATACTGGTGATATAACTATAGATGCCACAGATATTAAAAATATAATTAAGGCAGGGGCACCTGGGTGGTGCAGGCGGTTAAGCAACAGACTCTTGATCTCAACTCAGGTCATGATCTCACAGTTCGTGAGCTCGAGCCCCAAGTTGGGAACACTGCTAAGTGCTGAGCCTGCTTGGGATTCTGTCTCTCCTTCTCTCTGCTTCTCCCCTGCCTGTGCTTTCTCTCTCCCCAACATTTTCTTATAAGTTCCAAAACTTAGAATAAATGTACCAATTTCTCAAACACCAAAAACTAACAATGCTCACAAAATAAAACATAGAGAACCACAATAATTTTATAAAGATGTGAAATATTGAATTTGGAATTTAAAAGCTTTTGAAAAAGGAATCACCAGGTCCAAATGGCTTCACTGGATAAATCTACTAAACATTTAAAAATAGCTTGTTCAAAACAGCTGGGTGGCTTAGTCAGTTAAACATCCAATTCTTAATTTCAGCTCAGGTCATGGTATGGTTTGTGAGTTTGAGCCTTGTGTTGGTTTCTGTGCTGACAGTGCTGAGCCTGCTTAGGATTGTCTCTCCTTCTCTCTCTGCCCCTCCCCTTCTCATGCTCTCTCTCTCTCTCAAAATAAGTAAATAATAACTTTAAAAAATAAAAAAAATACTAGTTCCAATTATACACAATCACTTCCAAAGTTTAAGAGGATAAAATGCACTTCAAATGAAGAGAACATAAAAAAGAAAACATCAATATTTCTCATGTCCACAGACACAAAAATCCTCAACAAAATACTAGCAAAGTGAATTTAGCAAAAATTTGAATTATATAGCACAACAAAGTGGGACTTATTCCAGGAATGTAATTCTGGTTAAATATTTGAAATTTAGTCAATGTAATCAATCATATATCAACAAGCTAAAGAAGAAAATTATATGACCATATAAATTCATGCATAAAACTGTTGTCAAAAATCGGTATCTATTTGTGATTTTTTAAAAATCTCAGCAAGTAAATAATAGAGAAGAAATTTTTCAACTTGAAAAAAATCTATAAAATGCCTACAGCTACCATCACACTTAATGATAAAAAACAAAATGCATCCCCTGTAAAATAAAAAACAAAGTAAAGGCTGTCTGCTATAACCACTCTTATTCAACATAATATTGGAAGTCCTAGCCTGTACAAAAATGTAAGAAAATTAAGTAAAAGATGTACAAATTGGGAAAGAAGGAATAAAATTGCCCTATTTGCAAATGACATGCTTGTCTATGTATTTGATCTTTAAAAATCTACATAAAATCTAGAGTAAGTGAATTCAGGAACTCTTCAGGATCCAATGTCAAATATCAAATATATTTCTGCATATTAGCAATGGAGAATGTGGAAAATGACAGTAAAATTACAATACTTTTAACAATTGTCCCAAAAATTGAAATATCTAGGTATATATGTAGTAAAAACAAGCGAGATCTCTATGCTGAAAATTAAAAATAATAAGGAAATTAAAGATCTGAATATAAATGAATTGATTCAATTAAAATGTCACCTTTCTCTCAAACTGCCCTGAGATATAATGCAATTTTTATCAAAATCTTGGCAAGGTTTTTTGTAGGTATATACAAATTTATACTAAAAATTATATGGACATACAAAAACTACAAGAACTAAAACCAACTTTTAAAAATAATATAGTTGGAGAAATTATTCTACCCCATGTTAATAATTATTGAAAAGCCACGGTAATCAGAAGAGTGTGGTATTCATGCTTTCATTTTGATCTTGGACTTCCTGTCCTACAGATACATGAGAAAGAAATTTTTGTTGTTTATAAGCAAAAAAAAATTGGTATTGGTGGAAAAATAGATGAATAGATCAATGGAAAAATATTATAGAGACCCCAAAAATAAAACTACAGAAATATGTAGAGTTGATGTTTGCCAAAGAAACTCAGTGGAGGAAGGATAATCTCAATGTATGGTGCAGGAAGAGTTGAACATACATAGACAAAAATAAAACCACAATCTGAACTTTACATCATTTTAAAACTGAAGCAAAATAGATGAAAATTTTATTTTATTTTTTATGTTTATTTAATTTTTTTCTTGTGAACTATTTTTTAATAGTTTATTGTCAAATTGTTTTCCATATCACACCCAGTGAGAGAGAGTGAGCTTGAGTAAAGGAGGTACAGAAAAAGAAGGGACAGAGGACTGAAGCGGGCACCACACTGACAGCAGACAGCCTTATGTGGGGCTTGAACTCACAAACCGTGAGATCATGACCTGGGCTAAAGTCGGATGCTCAACCGACTGAGCCACTCAGAAACCCCTACAAATCTAAATGTAGGACATAAGAGGTTTTTTTTTTCCCCAGAAATAGCACAATGTAAATAAAAAAAGCTTAGATATTTAATAACAAAAGCGTATTTGGTAAAAGAAAAAATGGGTAAATTCAACATCAGAATTGCAAAGATTGGCACTGTGAAAAATTCTGCTAGAAGAATGAAAGAAACACTAAAGGGTGGAAGAAAGTGTTTGAAAACCATATAGCAAACAAAGGCCTTATAGCTAACATATAGAAAGATTTCTCAAAACATAACAGTAGAAGAAATATTCCTAAACTCATTTTACAGGGCTACAATTACTGTTTCCAAAGCCAGATAAGGACAATAAAAGAAAACTATAGGCCAATAACCCTGATAAATATAGATGCAAAAATTCTCAATAAAATTCTTGTCAACTAAATTCAACAGCACATTTAAATGATCATGCATCATGATCATGTGAGATTTATCACTATGATGGAAAGATTATTCAATAAAAACAAATCAACCAATGTAATACTTAACATCAATAAAAGAAAAGATAAAAATCATAAGATCACTTTAACGGATTCAGAAAAACATTTGACACAATTCAATCTTTTCATGATAAAAACTCTCAACAAAAGGGTATAAGAAGGAACATACCTCAATATACTAAGGGCCATATATGACATGCCCACAGATATCATCATACCCAATGTTGAAATACTGAAAACTTTTCTTCTAAGAACAGTAACAAAACAAGGATGACCATTTTTATTACTCCTATCCAACAGAGTACTGTAAGTCTTATCCAGAGCAATTAGGCAATAAAAGAAGTAAATGACACCCAAATTAGACAGAAAGAAGTAAAATTTGTCTCATTGTCTCTGTTTACAGATGATATAACATGACATACAGACTACACACACACACACACTGATACAACTACTCAACAAATTCAGTGAAGTTGCAGAACCCAAAATCAACATATATAAGTCAGTTGCATTTCTATACACTAACAACAAAATATCTGAAAAAGAAATAAACGATTCATAATAGCATCAAAAATAATAAAATACATAAGAATAGATTTAACCAAGGAGATGAATAATATGTAAACTGAAATTATAAGGTGTAGATAAAAGAAATTGATGACACAAACAAATAAAAACTTACCCCGTGTTCCTGAATTGAAAAAATTAATTAGTGTTCAAATATCCATGCAACCAAAGCCATCTATAAACTCAATACAATATATGTGAAACTTTCAATAGTATTTCTCACATATATAAAAAATTCATTTTTTAATTAAAAAATTTTAACGTTTATTTATTATTATGAAACAGAGAGAGACAAAGCATGAACATGGGAGGGGCCAAGAGAAGGGGAGACACAAAATCCGAAGCAAGCTCCAGGCTCTGAGCAGTCAGCACAGAGCCTGACATGGGGTGCAAACCCAGGAACCATGAGATCATGACCTGAGCCGAAGTTGAATGCTTAACTGACTGAGCCACCCAGGCACCCCTATAGAAAAAAATTCTAAAATGTGTATGGAACCACAAGATCCCCCTGAAACCCAAAGCAATCTTGAGAAAGAACAAAGCCAGAAGAATATTGCAAATGGTACTACACAGCTATAGTAATCAAGGTTATTGCACTCGTATAAAAATAGACACATAAGCCAATGAAACAATAAATAACCCCCAAGCAAACTCTCATATACATGCTCAACTAATATTTAAAGAGGAAATTGAGAATTCTCAGTAAGAAAATGATAGTCTTTTAAATAAATGATTCAGGGAAAGCAAGATAGTCACATGAAAAATAATATAAGTGAATTTTTCTATTACACCAATCATGAACATTAACTGGAAATGTGTTAAATACTTAAATATATGACCTTAGATTGTAAAACACCTAGAAGAAAACTTAAGGGAAAAGCCCCTTGGCATTGGTATTTGCAACCATTTTTGGATGTGACACTAAAAGCATGTCAACAAAAGCAAAACTCAACAGGTGAAACAAAATCAAGTAAAAAGCTTATGCACAGCTAAAGGAACAATCAAAATAACAAGGCAATCTCTGGAATAAGAGAAAGTATTTATAAACTATGAATCAGATAAGGGATTATTATCTAAAATGTAAGAAAATCACAGAACTCAATACCAAAATGACAAATAACCTGATTTAAAAAAATGGGCAGAGGATTTGATAGACATTTTTTCCACAGAAGAAATCCACTTGGACAATATATACATTAAAATATTCTCAAAATCACTAATTATCAGGGAGATGTAAATGAAGACTACAATATGATGTCACCTCACACCTGTTAGAATGATAATTACAAAAATATCAAATAAGTGGTAGTGAGGATATGAAAAGTAAATCCTCATACACTATTGGTGGAAATGTAAATGAGTGCAGCCAATATGGAAAACATTATTGGGGGTTCTCAAAAGATTAAAAATAGAAATACCATACAATCCAGTAATTCCACTTCTGGATATTACCTGAAAAAAAAGTAAACACTAGGTTTTTACCCAAAGGATACAAACATACAGATTTGAAAGGGTACATGCCCCATGGTGTTTAAAGCAGTGTTGTCAACAATAAACTGGAAAAAGCCCAAATATCCATTGACTGATCAATGGATAAAGATCACACACACACACACACACACACACACACACACACACACACACAGAGGAATGTTACTCAGCCATAAACAAGACTGAAATCTTGCCATTTGTAATGACATAGATGGAGCTAGAGAGTACTATGCTACATGAAATAAGTCAGTCAGAGAAAGACAAATACCATATGTGAAATTTAGGAAACAGAACAGATGAACATGTGAGGAGGGATTAAAGAAAAAGGGAAGCAAACCATAAGAGACTCTTTTTTTTTATTTAATAGTTTATTACAAAGTTGGTTTTCATATAACACTCAGTGCTCTTCCCCGCAAGTGCCCCCCTCCATGACAATCATCCCCTTTCCCTTCCCCCACTCCTTAGCCCTCAGTCTGTTATCAGCATTCAAAAGTCTCTCATGATTTGCCTCCCTCCCTCTCCCCAACTCTTTTCCCCCTTTTCCTCCTTCCCATGGTCCCCTATTAGGTTTCTCCTGCTAGATTTTTGAGTGAAAACATATGGTATCTTTCCTTCTCTGCCTCACCTCTTTCACTTAGCATGACTCCCTCCAGGTCCATCCATTTGCTAGAAATGGCCATATTTCATTCTTTCTCATTGCCATGTAGTATTCCATTTTATATATATACCACTTTTTCTTTTTTTAATTTTATTTTTAAATAGTTTATTGTCAAATTGGTTTCCATATAACACACAGTGCTCTTCCCCACACGTGCCCTCCTCCATCACCACCTCCTCCCTTCCTCCTCCCCTTCCCCCTTCAAACCTCAGTTCATTTTTAGTATTCAATAGTCTCTCAGGTTTTGCATCCCTCTCTCTCCCCAACTCTCTTTCCCTCTCCCCCTCCCCCTGGTCCTCCAATAGGTTTCTCCTGTTCTCCTGTTAGACCTATGAGTGCAAACATATGGTATCTGTCCTTCTCTGCTTAACTTATCTCGCTTAGAATGACACCCTCGAGGTCCATCCACTTTCCTACAAATGGCCAGATTTCATTTTTTCTCATTGCCATGTAGTACTCCATTGTGTATATATATCACATTTTCTTGATCCATTCATCAGCTGATGGACATTTAGGCTCTTTCCATGATGTGGCTATTGTTGAGTGTGCCGCTATGAACATTGGGGTAAATGTGTCCCTATGTATCAGCACTTCTGTATCCCTTGGGTAGATCCCCAGCAGTGCTATTGCTGGGTCATATGGGAGTTCTCTTGTTAATTTTTTGAGAAGCCTCCACACTGTTTTCCAGAGCAGCTGCACCAGTTTACATTGTCTCCAAAAGCGTAGAAGGGTGCCCATCTGTCCACATCCTCACCAGCATCTATAGCCTCTTGATTTGTTCATTTTAGACAATCTGACCAGTGTGAGGTGGTATCTCAGTGTAGTTTTGATTTGTATTTCCCTCATGATGAGTGATTCTGAGCATCGTTTCATGTGCCTGTTGGCCATCTGGATGTCCTCTTTGGAGAAGAGTCTCTTCAGGTCTTCTGCCCATTTCTTCACTGGATTATTCGTTTTTCGGGTATGGAGTTTAGTGAGTTCCTTGTATATTTTGGATACTAGCCCTTTATCTGATATGCCATTTGCCACTATCTTTTCCCATTCTGTCTGTTGTCTATCAGTTTCTTTTTTAATTGTTTCCTTTGCAGTGCAAAAGCTTTTTATCTTGATGAGGTCCCAACAGTTCATTTTTGTTCTTGATTCCCTTGCCTTTGGGGAAGTGTCAAGGAGGAAACTGCTGCGATTGAGGTCAAGGAGGCTATTTTCTGCATTCTCATCTAGGGTTTTCACGGTTTCCTGTTTCAAGGTCAGGTCCTTTATCCATTTTGAGTTTATTTTTGTGAATAGTGTAAGAAAGTGCTCTAGTTTCATTCTTCTACATGTTGCTGTCCAGCTCTCCCAACACCAGCTGTTGAAGTGGCTGTCTTTTTTCCATTGGATACTCCTTCCTGCTTTGTCAAAGATTAATTAGCCATACACTTGTGAGTCCAGTTCTGAGCTCTCTATTCTATTCCATTGATCCATGTGTCTGTTTTTGTGCCAATACCATACTGTCTTGATGATGACGGCTCTGAGGTAGAGGCTAAAGTCAGGGATTGTAATGTCTCCTGTTTTGGATTTCTTCTTCAATAGTACTTTGGCTATTCGGGTTTTTTTGTGTTTCCATACAAATTTTAGGCTTGTTTGTTCTGGCTTTGAGAAGAATTCTGATGAAACTTTGATGGGGATTGCATTGAATGTCTAAATTGCTTTGGGTAATAATGACATTTTAACAATGTTCAATCTTCCAATCCATGAGCATGGAATGTTTTTCTGTCGGGGGCCAAGCCTTCTGTTTGCCTCAGGTTAGGATTTTCTCTCTCTGGAGAGCAAACCAGTAAACCAGATTTCTTCTGGAGGCCAGTGTTTGCCAGCTGGCGCCTGCCCTGCGGAGACAGACACAGAAGGGCAGAGGCACACAAAAGATCAAAAACTGTATTTAGTGCTGCTCCCCCTCCCCCCATATCGCTGAGGCAAATGTCGGGACACTTCATTGATTATGCATTTTCGACTCCATTCACCTGGTGCTGACGTAGACCAGCTATTTGGATATCTCCGCCCTGGCAGCCTATATATTGACGGCCTTTTTAATAAACTCTCTCTCTCTTCAACTGACCAGAAAAACCGTGACTCTTCAACTGACCAGAAAAACCGTGAGTGTCGTCGTCTTTACTCTGCGCGTCCCCTATTCCTTTCCTCTCTCCCTCCCTCAGGTGAAGAACCCGCGACTGAGGCGTGTACATTAGCCAGGTGCACCGGGGCCTGGCTTTTGCTTACTACAATTGGCGACCCAACGCGGAGCTGAGAAGGGATCCAGTGGAGAACGCTAATCGGTAAAATCAGACGGCCACGCGAATCTCGCGTCGGCCCACTTGCTGGGGAATTCGCGTCGGCCCACTTGCTGGGGAATTAAATAAAGCCGACCAGTCTACCTGGTTCATGCGCTGTAAAAAAAAAAAAAAATTAAAAAAAAAAGGCCAACCCATGCGAAATCTCGCGTTGGGCCCATGCGCCGGAGTTTAAAAGAGCTTAAAAGAATCAACTTTGCAGGTGTCCGCGCAGTTCACGATTCGTGTAATAAGCCACCTGCAAGCAGGTCACGGCTGGAGTTTTTCCGTAATTTTAGAGCAAAAATTAAACAAATAATCTAAATAGAGACCCTCAGAGCACAGGGAGTGAAGTATTCTAAGTGTTTTTCTCAGTCCTTTTCTCTAAAACCTCCGCGGAGAAAAAATAATAGCTTTCGGTGTGTACATGTGAGTGAACCTTTGTCTTGCGTCGTATCTCTAGGTAAAATAATTGGGCATTATGGGTAACATCTTCCCTACTTGGGGAACTACAAAAAGAGTTTCTGACGATGAGTTGTCAGACAGTGAAAGTGAAAATATTGATAATGAAAGAGAGCTAACAAATAAAATAGAGCGATTGCAAGAGCAAATAAGATTAAAAGAAAAACACCTAGAGCTGAAATCGCGATTAAAAGACCTTAACGCTGGCAAAAGGGAGTCTACCATCATGCCTTCACAGCGGACTCCCCAATCCCCACAACGAGGGGCAGCGCTTAAATATTTCCCAATTGCTGACCCTTTAATGGACAGTGAGGTCCTCAAGGAGTTTCCGTTTATTGAAACAACTGACGCCCAAGGGCAAGCATGGAAACAATATTCTGTTTTTGATTTTAAAGTTATTAAAGAGCTCTAATCTGCCATTGCGCAGTGCGGGGCCACCGCGCCATACACCATGGCGATCGTAAGATCGGTGGCTGAAAGATGGCTCACCCCTAGTGATTGGTATGTGCTTGCTCAAGCAGCGTTATCTGGAGGGGATTATTTGCTATGGAAATCAGAATATGCTGTAATTTGTAAGGAGATTGCTCAGTGTAATGCACAAGACAATAATGGCTGGGACTTGGAAATGCTAACAGGAGAAGGAAATTATGCTAGCCCTGAGATACAGCTGTGATATGATGCCGGCCTGTTTGCTCAAATACAGACAGCTGGGATTAAAGCCTGGAAAAGGTCGCCATCTAAAGGGAATCATACCTCCTTTTTAACTAATGTAAAACAGGGTCCAAATGAGCCTTTCGCTGATTTCGCACATAGGCTTCTTACGGCACGGGGCGTATCCTTGGTTACGCCCCGCTAACTCCGAATTTGTTAAACAATTGGCCTATGAGAATGCAAATTCCGTATGTCAGGCAGCCATTAGACCCTATCATAAAAGGACAGATCTTTCTGGTTACATTAGATTGTGTTCGGACATCAGCCCAGCTTACCAGCAGGATCTAGCTGTGGCCGCAGCCGAACCTTTAGACCGCCAAGACAAATGTTTTAGATGTGGCAAGGAAGGGCACCTTGTCAGGGATTGTAAATCTAGTTCATGGGCCGCTAGCCTCCCTCGTAAAGTGTGTCCGCGATGTCAAAAAGGCCAGCATTGGGTTAGAGATTGTAAATCCAAGACAGACTCACAGGGTAACCCATTACCACCCCTACAGGGAAACGGGAATGGGGGCCAGCCCCAGGCCCCGAAACCCACACAAACCTCTGGGGCAGTCGAGTTTGTTCCCACAAACAATCCATTTCTAACCTCTGCGGAGCAACCTCAGGAAGTGCAGGACTGGACCTCTGTCCCACTGCCCGCACATTATTGACCCCCGAGATGGGAGTCCAAATCCTGCCCACTGGAATTTATGGTCCCTTACCCCCTAAGACTTTTGATTTAATTCTGGGACGCGGTAATGCTATAGTTAGAGGGCTACATGTCTATCCTGGAGCGATAGACAACGACTATACAGGAGAAATAAAAATTGTGGTCTCCTCCCCTCAGGAGATTACCACAGTACCCTCAGGACAGCCCATCGCACAGCTATTTCTGCTGCCTCTTCCTGCTGCTGACAACTCGTTTAAAAACTCAAGCCGAAAAGTCCAAGGGTTTGGCTCCTCCAATGCTTATTGGGTGCAGCCTGTTAACTCCCAAAAACCCATGCTTACACTCTGGCTTGATGGCAAAGAATTTCAAGGCCTAATAGACACAGGAGCAGACGTCACCATTATTAAAAAGGAGGCCTGGCCTTCACAATGGCCCTTATCCCCTACCTTAACCAACCTTAAAGGTATAGGGCAGAGTATAAACCCGGAAAAGAGTACAAAATTACTGCGCTGGCAGGATGCAAAAGGAAATCAGGGAGACATTCAACCTTATGTTATTCAAGGATTACCTGTTAATTTGTGGGGGCGAGACCTTTTATATCAAATGGGCATCATTATATGTGGGCCTAATGATTTGGTTACAACACAGCTGTTAACTCAGGGATTCAAGCTGGATAAGAAACTTAAAATAAATGAAGATAAAATTACCCAACCCGTTGAAATACAAAATAACAGTAAAAAAGGGGATCTTGAAAAATTTAACCTAGTGGCCATTGACAGTCCTGTGCCCCATGCAAATAAGATCACTTGGAAGTCTGATGACCCTGTGTGGGTTGATCAATGGCCTTTATCTGATGAAAAGCTACAAGCAGCACATCAGCTGGTATAGGAGCAATATGATGCTGGATGCTTAGTGATAAGTAAGTCCCCATGGAATACACCTATATTTGTTATAAAAAAGAAATCAGGTAAATGGAGATTGTTGCAGGACCTTAGAGCAGTTAACAGTACTATGGTTCTAATGGGAAAACTCCAGCCAGGGCTTCCCTCTCCTGTGGCTATACCTCTAGGGTATTATAAAGTTATCATAGACCTTAAAGACTGCTTCTTTACCATTCCCCTCCATCCTGAGGACCAAGAGCGATTCGCTTTTAGCCTGCCATCTGCTAATCTTAATAAGCCCATGATAAGATATCAATGGAAGGTTTTACCTCAGGGCATGGCTAATAGCCCTACCTTATGTCAAAGTTTTGTGGCAAAAGCCATTCAAAAGGTACGCGATGATTGGAAGGAAATGTATATTATACATTATATGGATGACATTCTTT
>PISW01010995.1:0-44480 GCA_004023785.1 Mungos mungo
CTCCCTTGATCCCTGTCCCTCACTCATCCCCGCTCTCTTTCCCCCTTCCTCTCCCCATGGTCCCCTGCCAGGTCTGTCCTGTTAGACCTATGAATGCAAACATATGGTATCTATCCTTCTCTGCCTGACTTATTTCGCTTAGCATGACACCCTCAAGGTCCATCCACTTTCCTACAAATGGCCATATATCATTCTTTCTTATTGCCATATAGTAATCCATTGTATATATATATATATACCACATCTTCTTGATCCATTCATCAGTTGATGGACATTTAGGTTTTTTCCATGATTTGGCTATTGTAGAAAGTGCCGCTATGAACATTGGGGTACATGTGCTCCTATTCCTCAGCACTTCTTTGTCCCTTGGGTAAATCCCTAGCAGTGCTATTGCTGGGTCATAGGGGAGTTCTATGGATAGTTTTTTGAGGAGCCTCCACACTGTTTTCCAGAGCGGCTGCACCAGTTTACATTGCCACCAACAGTGTAGGAGGGTGCCCGTCTGTCCACACCCTCGCCAGCATCTATAGTCTTTTGATTTGTTCATTTTAGCGACTCTGACTGGCATGAGGTGGTATCTCAGTGTGGTTTTGATTTGAATTTCCCTGATGATGAGTGACACTGAGCATCCTTTCATGTGCCTGTTGGCCATCTGGATGTTCTCTTTGGAGAAGTGTCTATTCAGGTCTTCTGCCCATTTCTTCGCTGGATCATTCATTTTCGTGTATGGAGTTTAGTGAGCTCCTGGTATATTTTGGATACTAGCCCTTTATCTGATATGCCATTTGCCACTATCTTTTCTCATTCTGTCGGTTGCCTATTAGTTTTTTTTATTGTTTCCTTTGCCTTGCAGAAGCTTTTTATCTTGATGAGGTCCCAGTAGTTAATTTTTGTTCTTGGTTCCCTGGCCTCTGGGGATGTGTTGAGGAAGAAATTGCTGCGATTGAGGTCTAGGAGGCTATTTCCTGCTTTTTCCTCAAGGGTTTTTATGGTTTCCTGTCTCACATTCAGATCCTTTATCCATTTTGAGTTTATTTTTGTGAATGATGTCAGAAAGTGGTCTAATTTCATTTTTCTACATGTTGCTGTCCAGCTCTCCCAACACCACCTGTTGAAGAGGCTGTCCTTTTTCCATTGGACACTCTTTCCTGCTTTGTCAAAGATTAACTGGCCATAAACTTGTGGGTCCAGTTCTGGGTTCTCTATTCTATTCCATTGGTCCATGTGTCTGTTTTTGTGCCAATACCATACTGTCTTGATGATGACAGCTTTGTAGTAGAGGCTAAAGTCTGGGATTGTGATGCCTCCCGTTTTGGTTTTCTTCTTCAATATTACGTTGGCTATTCAGGGTTTTTTTGTGGTTCCATACGAATTTTAAGATAGTTTGTTCTAGCTTTGAGAAGAATGCTGGTGCAACGTTGATGGGGATTGCAATGAATGTGTAAATTGCTTTGGGTAATATTGACATTTTAACAATGTTTATTCTTCCAATCCATGAGCACGGAATGTTTTTCCATTTCTTTGTGTCTTCTTCAATTTCTTTCATAAGTCT
The DNA here is from genome assembly GCA_004023785.1 of Mungos mungo. NCBI lineage: Eukaryota > Metazoa > Chordata > Mammalia > Carnivora > Herpestidae > Mungos > Mungos mungo. Next base: position 1,553 of record PISW01010995.1, read on the forward strand.
TCTATAGTTTTCAGCATACAGGTCTTTTACATCTTTGGTTAGGTTTAATTAATCCTAGGTATTTTATGGTTTTTCATGCAATTGTGTATGGGATCTGTTTCTTGCTTTCTCTTTCTGTTGCTTCATTTTTAGTATATAAGAATGCAACTGATTTCTGTACGTTGACTTTATATCCTGCAACATTACTGAATTCATTGATCAGTTCTAGAAGGCTTCCGGTGGAGTCGATCGGGTTTTCCATGTAGAGTATCATGTCGTCTGCAAACAGGGAAAGTTTGACTTCTTCTTTGCCAATTCTGATGCCTTTTATTTCCTTTTGTTGTCTGATTGCTGATACTAGGACTTCCAACACTATGTTAAACAACAATGGCGAGAGTAGACATCCCTGTCGTGTCCCTGATTTCAGGGGGAAAGCTCTCAGTTTTTCCCCATTGAGGATAACATTGGCTGTGAGCTTTTCGTAAATGGCTCTTATGATGTTTAAGTAAGTTCCTTCTATCCCAACTTTCTCGAGAGTTTTTATTAAGAAGGGATGTTGTATTTTGTCAAATGCTTTTTCAGCATCTATAGATAGGATCATATGATTTTTTTCTTTTGTTTTGTTGATGTGGTGTATCACATTAATGGATTTGCGAATGTTGAACCAGCCTTGTAACCCAGGAATAAATCCCACTTGACATAATGTATAATACTTTTTATATGCTGTTGAATTCGATTTGCTAGTATCTTGTTGAGTATTTTTGCATCTGTATTCATTAAGGATATTGGCCTGTAATTCTCTTTTTTCGTTGGGTCTCTGCCTGGCTTAGGAATAAGAGTGATATGTGCCTCATAGAATGAGTCCGGTAGTCTTCCTTCCATTTCTATTTTTTGCATCCCCTCTCTCCCCAACTCTCCTTCCCTCTCCCCCCCCCCCACCATGGTCCTCCATTAGGTCTCCTGGTCTCCTGTTAGACCTATAATTGCAAACATATGGTATCTGTCCTTCTCCACCTGACTTATTTTGCTTAGCATGACACCCTTGAGGTTCACCCACATTCCTACCAATGGCCATATTTCATTCTTTCTCATTGCCATGTAATACTCTATTGTATATATATATACCACATCTTCTTGGTCCATTCATCAGGTGATCGACATTTAGGCTCTTGCCATGATTAGACTACTGTTGACAGGGCTGCTATGAACATTGGGGTACATATGCCCCTCTGCATCAGCACCTCTGTATCCCTTGGGTAAATCACTAGCAGTGCTATTGCTGGGTCATAGGGGAGTTCTACTGTCAGTTTTTTGAGGAACCTCCACACTGTTTTCCAGAGCGGCTACACCAGTTTACATTCCCACCAACAGTGTAGGAGAGTGCCTGTCTCTCCACACCCTCGACAGCATCTAAGATCTCATGATTTGTTCATTTTAGCCCCTCTGACTGGCATGAGGTGGTATCTCAGTGTGTTTTGATTTCCCTGATGATGAGTGATATTGAGCATCGTTTCATGTGCCTGTTGGCCATCTGGATGTCCTCTTTGGTGAAGTGTCTGTTTATGTCTTCTGCCCATTTCTTTACTGGGTTATTTGTTTTTTAGGTGTGGAGTTTGGTGAGTTCCTTGTAGATTTTGGATACTAGCCCTTTATCTAATAAGTCATTTGCAATTATCTTTTTCCATTCTGTCGGTTGCCCATTAGGTTTCTTGGCTGTTTCCTTTGCAGTGCACAAGCTTTTTATCTTGATGAGGTCCCAAGAGTTCATTTTTGCTTTCATTTCCCTTGCCGTTGGGGATGTGTCGAGTAGGAAATTGCTGTGGTTGAGGTCAAGGAGGTTGTTTCCTACTTTTTCCTCAAGGGTTTTGATGGTTTTCTGTCTGACATTCAGTTCCTTCAGTCATTTTGAGCTTATTTTTGTGTAAGGTGTAAGAAAGTGGTCTAGTTTCATTCTTCTGCATGTTGCTGCCCAGTTCTTCCAGCACCACCTGCTAAAGAGGCAGTCTTTTTTCCATTGGATACTCTTTCCTGCTTTGTCAAAAATTAATTGACCATACATCTGTGGTCCCAGTTCTGGGCTCTCTATTCTATTCCATTGGTCTATGTGTCTGTTTTTGTGCCATAACTTAACCCTTTAAACTGAACATGTTCTAGGATACCTGGGTGGCTCAGATGGTTAAGCGTCTGGCTTCAACTCAGGTCACGATCTCAGGGTTCGTGGGTTCAAGCCCTGCATCAGGCTGAGTGCTGACTGCTAGCTCAGAGTCTGGAGCCCGCTTCAGATTTTGTATCTCCCTCGCTCTCTGATCCTCCCGTGCTCACACTGTCTCTGTCTCTAAAATAAATAAAAATCATTAAAAAAAATTTTTAACTAAACATGTTCTTAAGATAGTTTTGAAGATAAAAACACCAACAAGAGTATAGACTGTAGGAACCATGGCCAAGCAATGGAGGCTATGTTTCTGGTCACTAAGAACCACATATGTTCCATAAATCACACACCGTGAGATTCAAGATGAATTGATGCTGTACTGGAAGAATGTGACAGACCTCTATGTGCCCAAAGGTCTATCTGCAATATCTGTTATATAATTTATCACCTGCAACTTTATATGGTAACAGAAAAAGAAATTAAATCTTTGTGATGTTAACTATGTGAAATGTAAAGTATTATATACATACATAAATACATATATGTTTATATATATTTGTGTGTGTATATATATATGAATGTAATATGTATGAAATTAGTCCATAAACTCTGGTATGGAAAAAATCTCTTTTTAAACTTTATGAAGTCCTCTTATTTGGACTTTGACTGTTCAAGGAACTCCCAAGTCTGGTGGCTCTTTTGCTCCTGAGCAATTTAAGGTCCTGGAATCCCTAGAGGGCTCAGATTAAGGACTCATTCCTGCACCCAACAGTCTCTGGGAAGGTACCAAGCAGTATGCTCCAAGCCTGCCTATGCAAAGAAATTGATGACGTGACAGAAGTTTCATGTATATATTATTATCAACACCTCTACACACTAGGAAGTGACCCACCAAAAATCTAGTTACCAGTCATCAGCATACAGTTGACCCCCTTCACAATTCCACCCACTCCCCAGCCTCCTTCCTCTACTTTTTGTATTGTTAGGTTTGTTTGTCTTGAGTTATTAGATTCCAAATTACTAAAATCATGTAACAGTTTTCTCCATGTGACTTCCTTCAAATATCTTAATACCGAGGTTAAAATAAAAGAAAAAATGAATACTGCTGGCTCGTCAAGATAAAATGCTTCTGGGCAGCAAAGGAAACAATCAACAAAACTAAAAGGCAACTAACTGACTGGGAGAAGATATTCACAAATCACACATAGAATAAAGGGCTAATATCCAAAATCTATAAAGAACATACCAATCTCAACACCCAAAAAATGAACAACAAAATGAACAAATGGGCAGAAAATATGAATTGATACTTTTCCAAAGAAGACATCCAGATAGCTAACAGACATAGGAAAACACGCTCAACATTACTCATGATCACAGAAATACAAATAAAAACCACAATGAGACACCACTTCACACTTGTCAGCATGGCTAAAATAACAACACAGAAAACAACAGATGACACATGTTGGAAAGGATGCAAAAGAGCGGAACCCTCTTACACCATTGGTAGGAATGCAAACTGGTGAGAGACACTCAGGAAAACAGTATGGAGGCTCTTCAAAAATTAAAATAAACCTACCCTCTGACACAGCAATTACACTACTAGGAGTTTATCCAAATGATACAAAAGTACTGAATTGCAGGGATACATACACCCCAATATTTATAGCAGCACTATCAACAATAGCCAAAGTACAAAAAGTGCCCAAATGCCCTTCAACTGATGGATGGATAAGGAAGATGTGGTGTATATATATTCAATTGAATACTACTCAGCAATGAAAAATAATGAAATATTGCATTTGCTACAATGTGGATGAAACTAGAGTGTATTATGCTAAGCAAAATAAGTCAGTCAGAGAAAAATAGATATATAATTTCAATCAATTGTGGAATTTGAGAAACCCAACAGATAAACATAGGGGTAAGTAAGGAAAGTGACATAAAAACAGAGAGAGAGGAAAAGCATCATAGACTCTTATATACAGACAACTAACTGAGGGCTGCTAGTGGGGAGGTGGGTGGAGGGATGGACCTCATGGGTGATGGGCATTAAGGAAGGCACGTGTTGGGATGAGCACTCAGTGTCATATGTAAGAGGTGAATCACTGGGTTCTACTCCTGAAGCCAAGACCACATTGTATGTTAAATAACTTGAGTTTAAATTTAAAAAAATAGTAATCCTTCAAGGTCTGTCACAAATGGCAAATTTTCATTCTTCTTTATGGCTGAGTAGTATTCAATTTTACACATACACACACACACACACACACACACACACACACACTCAGAAACACACCAATCACATCTGTTCTATCCAGAATGTTCCTGAAATTTGGCTATTGTAAATAGTGCTGCAATAAACATACTTGTGCATGTATCTTTTTGAATTAGTGTTTTTGTCTTCTTTGGGTAAATACTCAGAACTGGAATGGACAGATCATATAGATCTACCCTTAATTTTTTGAGGAACCTCCATACTGTTCTCCACAGTAGCTGAACCAACTTACATTCCCACCAACAGGACACAAGGGTTTCCTTTTCTCCACAACCTCTCCACTGTTGTTATTTCTTATCCTTTGGATATTAGCCATTCTCACATGTGTAAGAAGATCTCTCATTTTGCTTTTGATTTGAATTTCCCTGATGATTAGTAATGTTGAGCACAATTTCATGTCTGATGGACATCTCTATGTCTTCTTTGGAAGAAAGTCTATTCAGGTTGTCTGCCCCATTTTTCATTGAATTGATTGAGTTTTTTGTTAAGTTATATGAGTTCTTACATATTTTGGATAATAACCTCTTATATACATATATATTTAATTTGAAAATACTTTCAGTGACTCAGTGTGTTGCCCTTTTCATTTTAATGATGGTTTCCTTAACTTTATAGAACCTTTTTAATTTGATGTAGTCTTATTCATTTCTTTTTGCTTTGGTTTCCCTTACCCTTGGCATCGCATCTACAAACACATCAGCTAAGACCAATGTCAAGGAGCTTGCTGCTTATGTTTCCTTCTCAGGATTTTATGACTTTAGGTCTCATATTCAAGTTCTTATTCCATTTTTCTTAATTTTTTCGTGTGGTATAAGATAGTAGTCTAGTTTCATTTTTTGTATGGGGCTGTCCAGTTTTACCAGAACCATTAAGCAAGGCAAGTGCTTTTTTCCCATTACATGTGTCTGGGTCCTCTGTTGTAAACTAATTGTCCCTAACTCTGTGAGTTTCTTACTGCACTCTCAAATCCATTGATATATGCATCTAGTTTTGTGCCAATAACACACTGTTTTGACTACTGTAGCGTGTTAGTACAGTTTAAAATCAGGAAGCATAATGCCTCCAGCTCTACTTTTCCTTCTCAAGGTTGCTTACACTATTCAGGATCTTTTGTGGTTCCATACAAGTTTTGAAATGTTTGTTCAACTTCTGTGAGGAATGCTATTGGAATTTTGATAGGGACTGCATCATTAAAAAGTTTTATTTATTTATTATTTTATTTTAGAGAGAGTGAGCAGGGGAGAGAGAGAGACAGAGAGACAGAGAGAATCTCAAGCAGGTTCCATGCTCAGGGTAGAGTCTGATGCAGGGCTCAATCCCACAATGCTAGGATCATGACCTGAGCTGAAATCAAAAGTCAGACGCTGAGTGAGCCACACAAGCAGTACCCAGCATTTAATCTGTAGACTGCTTTGGAAAATAAGGTTATTTTAACAATATTAATTCTTCCAATTCATGAGCATTATATAATTTTCCATTTAATTGTATCTTCTTCACTTCTTTTATCATTGTCTTATACAGGTCTTTCAATTCCTTGGTTAAATTCATACCTCGAATTATTTTTTTTATACAAACATAAATAAGATTGCTTTCCTTTAAAAAACACAAGTTTATTTTTTTAATTTTTAATGTTTTTTTGAGCTTTTAATTGCATTTTTATTTATTTTTTATAATAGTTTATTGTCAAATTGGTTTGCATATAACACCCAGTGCCTCTTCCCACAAGTGCACCCCACCATGACATTCAACCCTTCCCTCCCTCCCCCTCCCCGATTTTTGAGAGAGAAGGAGAGCATGCTAGTGGGTGAGGAGCAGAGAGAGAGAGAGTCACAGAATCTGAAGCAGGTTTCAGGTTCCGAGCTGTGAGCACAGAGCCCAAAGCAGGCTCAAGCTCACAGATCGAGAGATCATGACCTGAGCCGAGGCAATGTTCAACTCACTGAGCCATCCAGGCACCCTGAGACTACTTTCTTAATTTCTCCTCCAGCTAGCTCATTATTTGTGCATTAAAATGTCACAGGTTGGGGGCCAGAGGGTGGTTCAGTTGGTGAAGTGTTCAGCTCTTGATTTCAGCTCTGGTCATGATCTCACAGTTCATGGGATGGAGCCCGCCGTTGGACTCTGTGCTGAAAATGCAGAGCCTGCTTGGGTTTCTCTCTCTCTTCCTTTTTCTTTCTGCCCCTCCCCTCCTTGCATGCATGCATGTGGTGTCTCTCTCTCAAAATAAATAAACATTTAGGAAACACCGAAAAATACAGGCTTTTGTATTAATTTTTATCCTATAACTTCACTAAATTTATTGGTTCTAACAGTGTTTTGGTAAAGTCTTATCGTTTCCTGTATATATAATTCTGTTGTCTACAAACAGAGTTTTAGGGTGCCTGGGTGGCTCAGTTGGCTTAAGTGTCTGACTTTGGCTCAGGTCATGATCTCATGGTTCATGGGTTCAAGCCCCACAACTGATCTGTGCTGACAGCTCAGAGCCTGTAGTCTGCTTCAGATTCTGTGCCTCCCTCTCTTTCTGCCCTTCCCCTACTCACATTCTGTCTCTTTCTTTCAAAAATAAATATTAAAAATTAAAGAGAAACTAAGACAGACAATTTTACATCATGTTTTCATACTTGAATGCATTTTATTTCTTTTTCTTGCCCAATCACTCTGGCTAGAATTTCCAATACTATGTAGAATAAAAGTGGCAAGAGGGTGCATTCTTGTCCTATTCTTGATTTAGACAAAAAAGCTTTGAGCTTTACACCACTGAGTATGTTGGCTGTGGTTACCTTACATGGCCTTATTACGTTCAGGCATAATCAGTCAATATCTACTTTGCTGACAGCTTTTTTTAATCATGTCTGGATGTAGAATGTCTTCTAATGCTTTTTATTTATCTATTGGCATGATTATATTTTTACTCTTCATTTCATTAATATGTTATATGATATTGATTGATTTTTGGATGGTGAATTATACTCGCGTAACTGAAATAAACCCCATTTGATTATGGTTATGATCCTTTCTATGTATTCTTAATTCAATCTACAATATTATCTTGAGGATTTTGCATTTATATTCACCAAGCATTCTGGGCTGCAATTTTCTTTTCTCTTCTTTTGACGTCCTTGCCTTTTGGGGGGGGGGGGTATTAGTGTAATGCTTCCCTTAATAAATGAGTTTCAGGGTCTCCAGGGTGGCTTAGTCAGTTAAGCATCTGACTTGGGCTCAGGTCATGACCTCGCGGTTTGTGAGTTCAAGGCCCACATTGGGCTCTGTGCCAACAGATCAGAGCCTGGAGCCTCCTTTGGACTCTGTGTCTCTCCCTTTTTCTGTCCCTCCTATGATAATGCTCTGTTTCTCTTTGTCTCTCAATAATAAATAAAAATGTTAAGACATTTTTTAATGAGTTTAGAAGTATTTCTTCAAACAGAAACATCAGAAAAGCCATATATGAAAGGCCCACAGCTGATATCACCCCCAAGAGGGAAAATTTGAGAGCTGTCTCCCAGGATCAGGAACACAACAGCGATGTCCACTATCACCACTGCTGTTTAACAAAGTGTTGGAAAGCCTAGCATCAGCTCTTAGACAACAAAATAAAACAAAAGGCATCAAATTGGCAAAGAAGAAGCCAACATTCATTTTCACAGACAACATGGTACTCTACACAGAAAACTCAAAAAATTCCACCAAAGCTGTGAGATCTGATACATGAATTAAGCAAAGTCACAGGATACAAAATCAACGTACAGAAATCAGCTTCATTTCTATGCACCAATAATGAAGCAACAGAGAAGATCAAGATATCAATCCAATTTACAAAACCCATTAAATACAAACAAAATACATTAAAATACAAACAAAAAAGATTAAATACCTAGGAATAAACCTAACCAAAGATGTAAAAGATCTGTATGTTGAAAACTACAGAAAACTTATGAAGGAAATTGAAGACACACACAAAAAAATAGAAAAACATTCCATGCCATTGGCCTGGAAGAATAAATAATGTTAAAATGTCAATACTACCCAAAACAATCTATACATTCAATGCAATCACAAAGAAAATTGCACCAGCATTCTTTTCAAAGCTAGACCAAACAATCCTAAAATTTGTACGGGACTAGAAAAGACCCCTCAGAGACAAAGTAGTCTTGAAAAAGAAAAGCAAATCAGGAGGTATCACAATCTCAGACTTTAGCCTCTACTACAAAGGATACTGTTAGCATCAAGACACTATGCTATTGGCACAAAAATAGACACACAGACTACTGGAACAGAATAGAGAACCCAGAATTGGACCCAAAAATGTATGGCCAACTATTCTTTGACAAAGCAGAAGCGAGAATCCAATGGGGAATGAAAAAACAGTCTCTTTAGCATATGGTGCTGGGAGAACTGGACAGCAACATGCAGAAAAATGAAACTAGACCACTGTCTCACACCATACACACACAAAAAAAATTCAAAATGGATGAAAAACCTAAATGTGAGAGAGGAAACTATCAAAACCCTAGAGAAGAAAGCCTCTTTGACATCACCCACAGCATTTTCTCACTTGACACGTCTCCAAAGGCAAGGGAATTAAAAGCAAAAATGAACTATTGTAACTTCATTAAGATATAACGCCTCTGCACATGAAAGGAAACAACAAAACTGAAAGGCACCCAACAGAATAGGAAAAGATATTTGCAAGTGACACATTGGAAAAAGGATTAGTATCCAAAATCTACAAAGAACTTGCCAAACTCAACACCGGGAAAACAAATAATCCAGTGAAGAAATAGGTAGAAGGCATGAATAGACACTTTTCCATAGAAGACATCAAGATGGTCAAAAGACACATGAAGCGATGCTCAGCGTCACTCATCATCAAGGAAATACATATCAAAACCACACTGAGATACCACCTCATTCTAGTCAGAGTGGCTAAAATTAACAACTCAGGAAACAACAGACCCTGGCCAGGATTTGGAGAAACAGGAACCCTCTTGCACTGTTGGTAGAAAACAGTGGGGAGGTCCCTCAAAAAATTAAAATAGAACTCCCCTGTCACCCAGCAATAGCACTACAAGGAATGTATCCAAAGGATAAAGGAGTGCTGATTCACAGGGGCACATCTATCCCAATATTTATAGCAGCACTTTCAACAATAGCCAAATCATGGAAAGAGCTTAAATGTCTAACAACCAATGGATGGATCAAGAAAACGTGGTTTATATACACATTTAAATACCACTTGACAATGAGACACAATGAAACCATGCCATTTATAGCAATGTAGATGGAATTGGAAGGTATTTTGCTAAGTGAAATAAGTCAGAGAAGGACAGATATCAGATGTTTTCACTCATATGTGGAACTTGAGAAACTTAACAGAAGACCATAGGGGAAGGGGGAAAAGTAGATACAAAGAGGAAAGAAGGCAACACATAAGAGTCTTAAATACAGAGAACAAACAGGTCTGATGGGGGACATGGAAGGGAAAAACTGGTGATACGCACTGTGGAGAGCACTTGGGATGAGCAATGGGTGTTTTATGTAAGCAATGAATCATAGGAATCTACCCCTCAATCCAGAGCACACTGTACACACTGTATGTTAGAAATGTGACACTAAATTATATGACGAAAAAAAAGTGGTCCTTCAGCTTGCAATCTTGAAAAAGAACAAAAGTGGAGGCATCACAATCCCAATTCCAAACGATACTATAAAGCAATACTAAACAAAACGGTATGGGTCTGGCATAAAAATAGACACCAAGGCCAAAAGAATGAAATAGAATCCAGAGAGAAACTCCCACCTATACGTCAACTACTATTTAACATGGGAGTCGAGAATACTCAGTGGGGAAAGAACAGTCTCTTTAACAAATGGTTTTGGACAAAGTGGATTATCTTATGCATAATAATGAAATTGAACCACTACTATTTACCATTCACAAAAATTAGCCCTAAATGGATTAAAGATAGGAAATAAGACTTAAAACCATAAACCTTCAAGAAGAAAAGATAGAGAGAAAAAGCTCTGTGAAATTTTCCTTGAAAATGTTGTTTTGGACCTCATACCAAAAACCAAGAAACAAAAGCAAAAATCAATAAGTGGAGCTATATCAAATATATCAATATATAAATTATATTATATATAATTATAAATATATCAAAGCTTCTGCACAGCAACACAAAACAAAACAATAAAAAAATGGCAGAGGAACTGAATAGATTTTTTTCCTGGAAGACATTCAAATGGCCAACAGGTACATGAAAAAGTACCCAACATCACTAATCACCAGGGGAATACAAATCTAAAGCACAATGATATCAACGCACACCTATTAGAATAGCTATCATCAGATAAGAGTTAACAAGCTGTGGTGAGGGACCCCTGGGTGGCTCAGTCGAATAAACATCTGACTTCTGCTCAGGTCAGGATATCACGGCTTATGGGTTTGAGCCCTGCGTCAAGATCTATGCTCACAGCTCAGTGCCTGGAGACTGCTTTGGATTCTGTGTCTCCCTCTCTCTATGCCCCTTCCCCACTGACATTCCCCCCCCTCTTTCTCTCCCTCCCTCCCTCTCTCTCTCTCTCTCTCTCAAAAAAAAATAACCATTAAAAAATTATTTTAAAAACAACTCGTGGTGAGGATTTGCAGAAAAAGGAACACTTGTACACTACTGGTGGAAAGGTAACTTGGTTTAGCCATATGAAAAACAGTATGCATTTTCCTCAAAGAAATTAGAGAACTACCATATGATCGAGCAACCCTACTTTTGGGTATGCATCCAACAGAAATAAAGACAGGATACCAAAAAGGATAATCTGTATTCTTCTGTTTAATGCAGCATTCTTTGTAATAGCCAAGATATGGCAATGATAAAGAATGATAAAGGAAACACGGTGTTGACACACAGTACAGCGGAATAATACTCCACAAGGACAGTGAAGGAAATCCTTTCCTGTGACAACATTAATGGATCCTGAGGGCATTCTGCCAAGTGAGATGAGCCAGACAGAGAAAAGACAAAGACTGCATTATATCACTAATAAGCAGAATCAAAAAGCCAACCCCATAGAAACAGAGAGTACATTGGTGCTTACCAGGGCCCTGGGGGCAAGGGAATTGGAGAGATGTTTTTTGAAACGGTACCACCTTGCAACTAAGAGAGAAGTAAATATGGAAACCTAGTGTATAGCATAATGACTATGAGGTGCTCCTCCTACTGAAGCCCTCATGTTTCCTTAGGAAGACTTCGCATACATCTTAAACATTCTTAAAGAACAATGCTTCAAGGACAGACTTATGCTTGCACGGTGGGGGAGACGGAGGACACTGCACTACTTCCTTGGTATGGGGGAAGCCCTCACATTCTCTTCCAGGGAGTCAAGGACTCCCCTTCTCTCAATCCTGTCCATTTGTAAACTCGTGAAACATTTGGCAAAGGCTTTAAATACCTCTTCACTTATAATCTGTAATTAAAGAGAACAATTATGTGACTCATCAGATTGAAGACAGCCTCCACTCCAAACGGCACTAACAACCCAGTGAATCTCCAAGGATAATATGCAACTGTAATGACATCTGTTTTATATCAGTTGGTTCAAGTCTGAGCAATCTGGCAAATCAGCAGTCATTGTTGTTATACATCTTGTTCTCTTTTCAAATAGGTCCCAGGACCTGAAGTGTTATGTTCTCCTTTACACAAAGAAAACTGGTCAAAGTTAAAACCCTGCCTATCTCATTATCTACTTCCTCTCTGGCTCTTGAAGATTCCTAGAAAATATCAGAATTAGAGTAACTCTAACCATCTACTCCACACATTATATCACACCATACATACCATAAATCCCTAGGACATAATATATTCAACACAGACAATTAATTGAATGTATACCAGCTTCCCATATTTGTTCTTAGTCTGCAATATTTAATATTAGGTAACACTATTCTTATAATGAATTTTCACACAAGTCTACTCACACCAACATAAGCAGATGCTTGAAATATCAGATGATTTGATACTGTAAAGCACCAGCTGTGTCAGAAAAAAAGGTAAATTTCCATATTTAACGGGAGAGAGAGATTTTATTGGCTAGGATATGGATTTTGAAAATCATCCTCCATCAGAATCCCCACTGAAAATAAAAACAAGAAACGAAGCCATCAGACTGCTAAGTAAATGGGAAGGAAGAGACCATATCCTTCATTATAATTCTCTTTATGATTCAAATCACCATCCCTCACAAGATTATAGCTGGTAGAGACTGGGATGTGACCAAATTTATTGGATGATTAGCCCTGAAAGAGACCTTAGATATCTCGGACACTCTTCCCTAGAAGACACAACCAGGCTCACTGTATAGCATTATCTGTGTTTGAAGGCACATCCTCTCTCACTTTTTATTCTCACGAGGGTCAAAACAACAGAATAAACATCCATCACCATCATGTCTGCATTATGCTGCATCAAAATATTTGAGACACAAGGTCTCACACTCCTGGGGCTTCTGTCAGGTATCACTCATTTACGATATGAGGTCTGACACTGAGAGGGACTCAATTTCCAAAGCAAATGGAGGTTACATGTATCTAAACATTAATTAACATTTTACAAATACTTGCAGATTATTTATAAACGAAGATGCCATTCCCCCTGTGGAGTGAAAGTATGAACCTCCTAGAGACTTAAAAATTTTCATGTTTTTTATTTATTCTTGAGAGACAGAGAGAGACAGCACAAGCAGGGAAGGGCCAGAGAGAGAGGGAGATACAGAATCCAAAGCAGCACCAGGCTCTGAGCTAGTTGTCAGCACAGAGCTTGATGCAGGGCTCAAACTCACAAACTGTGAGATCGCGAACTGAGTTGAGGCAAACACTTAACCAAATGAGCCACACAGGCGCCCCTGAACTTCCTAACCACTTAAAGGCATTTGTCTATTCATCAATTCACTGTCAGTCCATTTGACATATTATTTTTATCCAAAGAGAGTATGACTTTTGCTATAGTCCAAATTATTTTAAGATTCCTGATCGGACAAATCTGGACAGGACCTCAGCAGTACCATTTCTTCTTCTGTAACCTCTTCAAGGCATCTTTGATTTCCTTATTCCTCAAACTGTAAATCAAAGGATTCAACATGGGAATAACCACAGTGTAAAAAACTGATGCAAATCTGTCAAAGCTGGAGGAACCGCCAGAGCTGGAACTCAAATAGACAAAGATACTTGAGGTATAGAAGAGGGACACTGCTGTGAGATGAGAAGCACAGGTGTTGAAAGCCTTGGACCTGCCTTTAGCTGACGTGATCTTCATGATGGAAATAACAATACAGCAATAAGATACCACGATAATGAGAGCATTTAGGATCCCAAAGATCACTGTTAATATAGCAGTGAAGAGTTGTACAAAGAAAGTGTCAGTGCAGGTCAGGACTAACAGCTGGGGTATGTCACAGAAGAAGTGGTGGATGACATTAGGCCCACAGAAGTGAAGCTGAAGTATGGCAAACAACTGGAATACAGAAGCAGAGAGTCCGGCCAGATAGGACCCCAGCACCATCCAAATACAGCGGGTGGGTGACATGACTGATGAGTAGAGAAGAGGATTACAAATGGCGGCGTATCGGTCATAAGCCATGGCTGTCATGAGACAAGACTCACTCAGTCCCATGACTGAAAAGACAAAGAACTGAACAGCACAACCCACAAAGCTGATAGTCTGCTGCTCCTGGAAAAAGTTGGAGAGCATCTTGGGAGCTGTGGAGGTCACATAGCAGATATCCATGAAGGACAGGTTACTGAGGAAGAAGTACATGGGCGTGTGGAGGTGAGAGTCCATCCTTATTAAGATGATGAGGCCCAAGTTCCAAGTCAGAGTCATCATGTAGATTAGCAGGAATACAACAAAGAGCACTGCTAGGATTCTGGGGAAATCAGAGAATCCCAAAAGGATGAAATAAGTGACCTCTGTAATATTTCCTCCCCCAATCATTTGCTCCATGCTCCTAAACACAAAAAAGTGACAGAATGTTCTGCTGACTCAGGTGAAATGACACCACTACATTTCTCCTATGTGTCATTCTTTCCTCCTCTGAGTACTGGGAAAGAAGCGAAATCTCACTCTCCCGATGAGAAGACCCCAACTTTTCATCTCAAATAGTCAAGAAGTACCTTTAGTGTTTCAGAGTCCAGAGTGCTAACCATTACACCATGGAACCCACTTTTACCTTTAGTGTTTCAGTTTCTCAATTATTTCATGAAGCCTCATGCACGTTAAAGATGTATGTTCAAACGTGACTGGAAAAAAACACAAAAATTCTGTGATTCCTACAGAGATCACTCACTGACAGTTTCTTAAAGCCTTTGATGATTCTTTATGGAACTGCTGCTTTGTAAGATCATAAGTGGGATCACCCCTGATTAAAGTTGAAATAGCCCTTCAGTACCAGATGGCCTTCTAGATAAATTTTTAAATTTTCTTCTTTTACCCTTAAGAAAAGTTAATTAACCCATTTGTAGTAATTTCACAAACTTTTATGTAAATGTGCTTGATATCTCTTCTTCCTGGTCTAGAAAACTATATCCTAACTACTCGATACTATTTTCTTGAGGCACAGCATATGTGCTCAATACAGTTACACAACAAGTCTCTTGGGGCAGTCTCCATACAAGCATACCAAAGAAAGGCTAGTGTAGCCCACTACTACCCTAATATTTTTCAATTTTAGTGTGCTTTACTACTTGAGATACAGCATGGTACTGTGGTTAAGGTTCAGATTTTGGAGTTTTGTCTGATACCCTGTCACTTTATGAATTCATCCCAGTAGCTTAAACACACTAAGACTGACTTGCTCACAA
The DNA here is from genome assembly GCA_004023785.1 of Mungos mungo. Classification (NCBI taxonomy): domain Eukaryota; kingdom Metazoa; phylum Chordata; class Mammalia; order Carnivora; family Herpestidae; genus Mungos; species Mungos mungo. Next base: position 16,814 of record PISW01010995.1, read on the forward strand.
TAAAATGAGACCATTAGGAGCCCCTGGACCATAAGATTCCTAGGTGGGTTATAAGGAAACTCATGGGCATGCTGTTCCGCACACATCTGTACACAGTAATTGCTCAACAGGTGTTCCTGTTATTATCATGGATTGCTTACAGAGAGCCATGAGTGACAGCTGGACCCATGGATAGGACTGTCGATGGTGCTAGAGCTGTATGGGTTAATTTTAGGTATTTCCTGAGACGTCACTGGCCTTGTAGACTGCAGGCATCATTGTCTCTGGGCAGATGCGGATTCAGACTTCATCTAGAAGCAAATCAAACCACCTGCAGCCATGAAGACACAAGCTACATAAACAATTTTATTTAGTTTGCTTGAATTTAATTACACTGGGTCCATTGACACCCACCATCAAGCTATGATGGGCTTTAAGACAAAGAAAATGGAAGTAGTTTAATTCCACGTACTGCATGGCTGTAGCTCATAATGCTTTATTGATACAGTCATCATATTACAGCTTACCAACAGGTTCATAATAGACTATAGCTGTGGCCTGTGCTCCGTAAACAATCTGTCCTTCCTTGACATGGAAGAGTTAATCATGGGAGACAAGCTAAACAAAGACAAACTTAGACAAGCTACATTTTTCAAAGAAAAACTTTGAAAAAAGATTAATAATTAAAAAGATATAAACTTTTAGATATTAAAAAGTCTTAAAAATACTGATAACTCACTATCCTTACAAAAAAGACGTGTCAAAATATATAGAAATTTTAGATATTTTAAATATTGGTAAGACTTTAATATTTGATAAATTTAGTATTTTGAATTGATAAAGGATAAACTTTTGATGAACATTTATATAATCTAAGTATGCAAAAACTATTTCTAAACTATAACAACAAAACAGAAACTAGAAGAGAAAAATATGATACAACAATATAAAACTTGGATATGTCAGAAAAATCTACTGAGTAAAATACTTTTGAAATACAATTGATGAGGTGAAAATAGTCACAAAATATAATAAAGACAGTTTAGTAATGCCTTTAATATGAAAGTAATAACACAAAGAATGGGGCACTCACATTTACAACTAATGAAGGTACAAATGATTGTACTTCTCTGGAAAAATATTTTTTGCTTTATTTTTCTCTCTCCGTCACTCTGTCTCTGTCTTTCTCACACAAACACTAACACACACGAGTCCCAACTAAAAATGCCAAAATAATGACTGGTGTGTTTTAATTCCCTTCTTTAAACGTCTCTGTATTTGTTAAAATTTCAACAACTCCTACATTTATATGAAACAAGTTAAGATATACACATCCTTAATCGTATACAATGATTGAGAAAGAAAAAGAGAAGATAAGGGAAAATGATGGAGAGAGTGAAAATGACAGAGAAAACAGACTTTCAGGACTTCCTGAATTTTACCTACTGGCCATATCACCCTTACCATGTTATTAACCTCTCTGCCTCAGTTGCCTCATCTATAAACAAGGCTAATAATACACCCCATAGGATTGCTGCAAAGACTGAATGATACAAAGGTCTTAAACAGTAAGAGCTCAATAAACCTTAGCAATTTTCACCCTCAATAAGGCAAAACAAATACAGAAAGGTCAAGGAACTCTTCACGCAATTATTTTCTCAATTAGATGGTCTCTGAGCCTAGACTCAAGAATATTGTCAATGATTCTAGTTATTTCTCTCTCGGATTGTTCTGTTGTCTCCCAGTCAGCTGTAACCTCCCGATGCCACTTTTCGTGTTCTACCACCACCAAGCACCCTTGAGTTGATGATACTACGTATAGTGCATGGTCCAGTGCAGATGTTTCACTATTTAGTGACAAGCATCCTGTATCCTAAGGTTTGCATAACTAAATAAAGACATGCTTGAACAAATGGTTCTTTCACCCACTTTTGGATGTAAAACTAAAACTGTCTAATTTCATTTCAGTTACGGTTTTGCGGAGTTGAAAATCTTTCTGTGTATTCTTAAAGTGTTGCCAATATAATCTCTTCATTATTTTATCCAAGATGAGTAGGAGATAATGAGAACATTTTGAAAATATAAATTTTCATGCACAACATCCTCCATACACAAACATATACAATCAATATTGCAAATTAACTCAAGCTCCTGATCAATCACTTGCAGTAACACTCTTTACTCTCTTATTACATTCTGGTAACAAGAGGCAGCCAGAGCTGAAACTATTTTATGTTATTCATCATTCTCCCAATAAAGATGAAGAACTCTGAATTGTTAATGAATTCAAGATAAATTTGATCCTGAACACTTACCTTGTTAAATTTTGGTAAGATACAGGAAGAGGGAAAAAATTGTGAATATATTCACTCTCTTTAATTAATTGTTTGCATGTGTTCAGAATATCCTGACAGTTTGGAGAAGAAAAGGTGACTGATGTAAATATTGGTTAGAGACAGGTTATAGCTAATCAACGCCTTTTCCAAAATGATCTACTAAGGACATGGCCACTCTGTAAGGCTCTTCAGGGTACAAAATATAGTAAAAGAGAGAAGCTGTTGCTGAATGAAAATCCACATAAGTTAAACAAACAAACAGAAAAGGTTAAAAGAGTCAGTAATACCAACAACAACCAAGGTGACGGGTGACTGAGTTGGTTAAGCGGTCCAACTCTTGACTACAGCTCTGGTGATGATCTCAGGGTTTGTGAGAGCCAGCCCAGGAACTACCTCCATGAGGAATGTGGAGTCTGCTTGGAATCCACTCTCTCCCTCTCATTCTGTGCCCCTCCCAAGCTATCCCACGTGGATATACACACTCTCTCAAAAAAAAAAACCCCAAAACCAAAAAACAAAACCCAACAAGTATCTATGCTTGGGAGTGAAGCAACTCTGATATCTATGTTAACCACACTGGTGCCTCCAGACCTGCAGGGTCTCCAAAGATGACCATGGAGACATATCTGAAGTACTGCAAAAGGCCAATGGACTTAAACCTGAGTCCTTTGTCATATCATTACTTGGTGAACTGCTTGCGCAGAAATTATGAATCAAACATACATATTGACGTAAAATTAAATTCATTAGTATTAGTATAACAACAGACTCCTTAAAAAAAATTAAAATGGTCCTTGGGGTGTTTGAAGTTAGAGAATGTAGACAAAATATGCGATATTAAAAAATCTCCCTGAAAGCCAATAAATTCATATGTTTAATTCAGTGCTGAATTACTGACTTCTAAAATTTGTTAGGTTTCATAAATATTGTCTCATTAGATTTTAAATGACCTAATTATCCCCCACTTTACAGGTGAAAAAAGACAAGGTAACAGAGCTCAAGATCACATCCTTAAGAAATTGTAGAACTGTAACCCAACATTCGTCTCTCACCCCAGAATAATCCTAATATTTTAGAGTAGAGACTAATCTTTCCAAGGCAGGTCAGAGAAAGAGAACCCAAGGAGGAGCCCATCATGGAGGGTGTAGGAGATAAGGAGGGAGAGGGAAGAGGTGAAGAATGGGAGAGACTGAGGACCATAAACCTTGCTCCACACAGGTGCTACTGGAAGAATCACGGGGCTAATAGATGGCACAGAATCCACTGTTCTCACTAAATCTTGCCCTCTCACCTTGACCCAGATTCCCCAAGAAAGCAGAGCTCTTGAAAGGTTAAAACTGCTTATTTCTTGGGGCGCCTGGGTAACCTAATCTGTAGAGCAGCCCACTTCACCTCAGGTCATGATTTCACAGTTCATGGGTTTGAGCCCCACCTCAAGCACTTGCCGACAGCTCAGAGCCTGGAGCCTGCTTCTGATTCTGTGTGTGTGTGTCTCTCTCTGACCCTCCCCCACTCATGTTCTATGTCTCTCTCACTCTCAAAAATAAATTATTAAAACCTGCTTATTTCTTTTCCATAGAAATTATCCAGCTGGACCCAATCACTCTCCAAGATGGAAACTTTTGGCCATGAAATTGGCTGTCCACTCAGAGTAAGAGAGATGCCCACAACTGGAGAGCCTCTTAAATGTGTTATTAAGAACAAAGGTAATGGGAGAAGACAATTAGAGGGAGAAAAACCCCCAGGTACTTGCTCTCTGGAGTCATGATTGTCAAGGAGATTTGTCTCTGCTAGTTTCATGCCCCACTTTGCCATGTCCCTTCTGGATCCATTCCCCACTTCACCATAGTCCAATCATGTTCTCATGATTGTAGATTTTCTTTTACTGAACGTGGACTCATTTAAGTAGCAAGAAACTAGGGACCATCTAGTCCAACCTGCAATTACCAGGTGAGGAATCTGAAGCCAGGGAGCTAAAGGATCTGCCCAAGATGACATGGCTACATGGAAATATACCTTAATTAAAATATATTAGAGACATAAACATTTCCCTCTGTACAAAGCACTTACATTTTAGATAGATTTAAATTTCTCAAATACCTGACCAGACTCAACCATCACAGCAGTCTGTGAGACAGACATGCCACTATTTGCCATGCACAATGAGAAGACTGAGACAATAAGGAAGACAATAAAACTGAGCCACGACTTAACATGGTTAAAACCTGGGGTATTGGGTTGAATTCCAAACCTTCCTCTTGATGACCTTGTGACCTTTAACAAATTAATTTCTCCAAGCCTAGGATTATCATAAAATGGTGCTTTTAGTAGTAGCTACTTCATAGAGTACATCTTTGTAGAGAGAATAAAATCAGATGATGCATTTACAGCACCTACCAGGGAGTGTAGTACAAGCATGCCTTCTATTATTAGTAGATATAACTTAGATGTTCTGATTTGAGGTCTTTCCAACATGTTATGTGGATTTACTAATCCTTCACTAAAGTATCTGCTTAAGATCATTCCCACAAACAGTTTTGCTTTTGCCTCTAGGTTTTATAAATGAAACTCACCTACCCTGCCAGTTACTAGGGATGCAGAGATGTTCTAGACAAGGTCCTGTCCTTGGTTTGATCTACCTCAGTTTTCTTACCTCCAGGGAGAAAGGGATGGGTGGTCAACAAGTTAATTATTTAACTCTCGCTGATAGGTCTTTAGTTATATATACCCACTGATAAGAACTGTAATAATCCTTTATTTTTTTGAATGTTTAATTTTTAATTTTTTTTCTTAAATAGTTTATTGTCAAATTGGTTTCCATATAACACGAAGTGCTCTTCCCCACAAGTGACCTCCTCCATTACCACCACCCCTTCTCCTGCTCCCCCTTCAGCCCTTGGTTCATTTTCAGTAATCAATAGTCTCTCAGTTTTGTGTCCCTCTCTCTCTTCAACTCTCTTTCCCTCTTCCCCTCCCCATGGTCCTCCATTAGGTTTCTCCTGTTCTCTTGTTAGACCTATGAGTGCAAACATATGGTATCTGTCCTTCTCTGCCTGACTTATTTTGCTTAGCATGACACCCTCATGGTCCATCCACTTTCCAACAAATGGCCAGATTTCATGCTTTAAAATTGCCATGTAATACTCCATTGTGTATATATACCACATCTTGATCCATTCATCAGGTGATGGACATTTAGACTCTTTCCATGATTTGACTATTGTTGACAGTGCTGCTATGAACATTGGGGTACATGTGCCCCTATGCATCAGCACTTCTGTCTCCCTTGGGGAGATCCCCAGCAGTGCTATTGCGGGTCAAAAGGGAGTTCTACTGATAGTTTTTTGAAGAATCTCCACACTGTTTTCCAGAGCGGCTACACCAGTTTACATTCCCACCAACAGTGTAGGAGAGTGCCTGTCTCTCCACACCCTCGCCAGCATCTATAGTCTCTTGATTTGTTCATTTTACGACTCTGACTGGCATGAGGTGGTATCTCAGTGTGGTTTTGATTTGTCTCTCCCTGATGATGAGTGATGTTGAGCATCCTTTCATGTGCTTGTAGGCCATCTGGATGTCCTCTTTGGAGAAGTGTCTGTTTATGTCAGCTGCCCATTTCTTCACTGAGTTATTTGTTTTTTGGGTGTTGAGTTTGGTGAGTTCCTTGTAGATTTTGGATACTAGCCCTTTATCTAATAAGTCATTTGCAATTATCTTTTCCCATTCTGTCAGTTTCCTCTTAGTTTTCTTGATGGTTTTCTTTCCAGGGCAAAAGCTTTTTATCTTGATGAGGTCCCAATACTGCATTTTTGCTTTCATTTCCCTTGCCTTTGGGGATGTGTCAAGTAGGAAATTGCTGCAGTTGAGATCAAAGAGGTTGATTCCTACTTTCTCCTCGAGGGTTTTGATGGTTTCCTGGCTCACATTCAGGTCCTTCAGCCATTTTGAGTTAATTTTTGTGTAAGGTATAAGAAAGTGGTCTATTTTCATTCTTCTGCATGTTGCTGCCCAGTTCTCCCAGCACCACCTGCTAAAGAGGCAGTCTTTTTTCCATTGGATACTCTTTCCTGCTTTGTCAAAAATTAATTGGCCGTACATTTGTGGTCCCAGTTCTGGGTTCTCTATTCTATTCCATTGGTCTATTTGTTTTTGTGCCATAACTTAATCCTTTAAACTAAACATGTTCTGGGGTGCCTGGATGGCTCATTCAGTAAGTGTTTAGCTTCGGCTCAGGTCATGATCTCACGGTTCGTGGGTTGGAGCCCTGCATCAGGCTGTGTGCTGACAGCTCAGAGACTGAAGCCTGCTTCATATTCTGTATCTCCCTCTCTCTCTGATCCTCCCCTGCTCACACTGTCTCTCTTTGTCTCTCTAAAATAAACAAAAATCATATAAAAAATTGTTATCTGAACATGTTGTTAAGATAGTTTTGAAGATAGGAACACCAGGGGTATGGACTGTGGGTACCATGGCCAAGCAATGGAGGCTATGTTTCTGGCCAGTAAGAACCACCTATGTTCCATAAATCACACTTCGTGAGATTCAAAATAAACTGTGCTATACTGGAAAGAATGTGGCAGACCTCTATGTGCCCAAAGGTTCTATCTGGAATATCTGTTATGTAATTTCTCACCTGCCATCTTTATATGGTAACAGAAAAACAAATCAAATCTCTGTGATGTAACTATGTGAAGTGTAAAATATTATATATATATCATACAAATGATATATGTATGAATTTAGTCCATAAACTCTTGTATGGGAAAAAATCTTTTTAAACTTTTTTGAAGTCCTCTTATTTGGACTCTGAGTGTTCATGGAACTCCCAAGTCTGGTGGCTCTTCTGCTCCTGAGCAATTTAAGGTCCTGGAATTCCTAGGAGGCTCATATTAGGGACTCATTCTTGCACCCAACAGTCTTGGGAAGGTACCAAGCAGTATGCTCCAGGCCTGCCTATGCAAAGAAATTGATGATGTGACAGAAGTTTCATGTATCTATTATAATCAACACCTCTACACACTAGGAAGTGACCCCACCAAAAGTCTAGTTATCAGTCATCAGCATACAGTTGATCCCCTTCACAACTTTACCCACTCCCCAGCCTCCTTCCTCTAGTTTTTGTATTGTTAGGTTTGTTTATCTTGCGTCTTTAGATTCTAAATGAGTAAAATCATGTAATTGTCTTTCTCCATCTGACTTCCTTCAAATATCTTAATACCGAGGTTAAAATAAAAGCAAAAGTGAACTACTGCGGGCTCGTCAAGATAAAATGCTTCTGGGCAGCAAAGGAAACAATCAACAAAACTAAAATGCAACTAACTGACTGGGAGAAGATATTCAAAATTACACATAGAATAAAGGGCTAATTTCCAAAATCCATAAAGAACTTACCATTCTCAACACCCAAAAAATGAACAACACAGTGAACAAATGGGCAGAAAATATTAATTGATACTTTTCCAAAGAAGACATCCAGATAGCTAACAGACAGGAAAACATGCTCAACATTACTCATGATCACAGAAATACAAATCAAAACCACAAGGAGACACCATTTCACACTTCTCAGCTACGCTAAAATTAACAACTCAGGAAACAACAGATGACAGATGTTGGAAAGGATGTGGAAAAAGGGGAACCCTCTTACACCGTTGGTGGGAATGCAAACTGGTGAGAGACACTCAGGAAAACAGTTTGGAGGCCATTCAAAAAATTAAAAATAAACCTACCCTCTGACACAGCAATTGCACTACTAGGAATTTATCCGAAGTATACAAAAGTACTGATTCAAAGAGGTACATACACCCCAATGTTTATAGCAGCGCTATCAACAATAGCCAAAGTACAAAAAGAGCCCAAATTCCCATCACATCATGTGATGGATGGAAAAAGAAGATGTGGTGTATATATATATATATATATATATATATATATATATATATATATATTCAATTGAATACTACCCTGAAGTGCTATTGCTCGGTTATAGGGGAGTTCTATCGATAGTTTTTTGAGGAGCCTTCACACTGTTTTCCAGAGCAGCTGCACCAGTTTACATTCCCACCAACAGTGTAGGAGGGTGCCCGTCTCTCCACATTCTTGCCAGCATCCATAGTCTCTTGTTTGTTCATTATAGCCACTCTGACTGGGGTGAGGTGGTATCTCAGTGTGGTTTTGGTTTGTATTTCCCTGATTATGAGTGACGCTGAGCATCCTTTCATGTGCCTGTTGGCCACCTGGATGTCCTCTTTGGAGAAGTGTCTATTCAGGTCTTCTGCCCATTTCTTCACTAGATCATTCATTTTTCATGTATGGAGTTTAGTGAGCTCCTTGTATATTTTTGATACTAGCCCTTTCTCTGATATGCCATTTGCCACTATCTTTTCCCATTCTTCTGTTGCCTGTTAGTTTTTTTTTATTGTTTCCTTTGCCTTGCAGAAGCTTTTTATCTTGATGAGGTACCAGTAGTTCATTTTTGTTTTTGATTCCCTTGCCTCTGGGGATGTGATGAGGAAGAAATTACCGTGACTGAGGTCTAGGAGGCTATTTCCTGCTTTTTCCTCAAGGGTTTTTATGGTTTCCTGTCTCACATTCAGATCCTTTATCCATTTTGAGTTTATTTTTGTGAAATGGTGTAAGAAAGTAGTCTAATATCATTTTTCTAAATGTTGCTGTCGAGCTCTCCCAACACCACCTGTTGAAGAGGCTGTCCTTTTTCCATTGGACACTCTTTCCTGCTTTGTCAAAGACTAACTGGCCATATACTTGTGGGTCCAGTTCTGGGTTCTCTATTCTATTCCATTGGTCCATGTGTCTGTTTTTGTGCCAATACCATACTGTCTTGATGATGACAGCTTTGTAGTAGAGGTAGAGGCTAAAGTCTGGGATTGTGATGCCTCCCATTTTGGTTTTCTTCTTCAATATGACTTTGGCTATTCGGGGATTTTTGTGGTTCCATACAAATTTTAAGATAGTTTGTTCTAGCTTTGAGAAGAATGCTGGTGCAACGTTGATGGGGATTGCATTGAATGTGTAAATTGCTTTGGGTAAAAATGACATTTTAACAATGTTTATTCTTCCAATCTATGAGCATGGAATGTTTTTCCATTTCTTTGTGTCTTCTTCAATTTCCTTCATAAGTCTTCTATCGTTTTCAGCATACAGGTCTTTTACATCTTTGGTTAGGTTTATTCCTAGGTATTTTATGGTTTTTCATGCAATTGTGTATGGGATCTGTTTCTTGCTTTCTCTTTCTGTTGCTTCATTTTTGGTGTATAAGAATGCAACTGATTTCTGTACATTGATTTTGCAGCCTGCAAATTTACTGAATTCATTGATCAGTTCTAGAAGCTTTGTGGTGGATTCGATAGGGTTTTCCATGTAGAGTATCATGTTGTCTGTGAAAAGGGAAAGTTTGACTTCTTTGCCGATTCTGATGCCTTTTATTTCCTTTTGTTGTCTGATTGCTGATGCTAGGACTTCCAACACTACGTTAAACAACAGTGGTGAGAGTGGACATCCTTGTCGTGTCCCTGATTTCAGGGGGAAAGCTCTCAGTTTTTCCCAATTGAGGATAACATTGGCTGCGGGCTTTTTGTAAATGGCTTTTATGATGTTTAAGTAAGTTCCTTCTATCCCAACTTTCTCTAGGGTTTTTATTAAGAAGAGATGTTGTATTTTGTCAAATGCTTTTTCTGCATCTATTGACAGGATCATTTGATTTTTTCTTTTCTTTTCTGATGTGGTGTATCACATTAATGGATTTGTGAATATTGAACCAGCCCTGTAACCCAGGAATAAATCCCACTTTATCATAATGGATAATACTTTTTATATGCTGTTGAATTTGATTTGCTAGTATCTTGTTGAGTATTTTTGCATCTGTATTCATTAAGGATATTGGCCTGTAGTGCTCTTTTGTTGTTGTTGTTGGGTTTCTGCCTCGCTTAGGAATCAGAGTGATATGTGCTTCAAAGAATGAGTCCAGTAGTCTTCCTTCCATTTCTATTTTTTGGAATAGCTTGAGGAGGATCGGCATTATCTCTGCTTTAAATGTCTGGTAGAATTCCCCTGGGAATCCATCTGGCCCTGGGCTTTTATTTGTTGGGAGATTTTTGATAACTGATTCAATTTCTTCATTGATTATGGGTCTGTTCAGATTTTCTATCTCTTCCTGTTTGAATTTTGGTAGTGCATGCGTGCTAGGGATTTCCCAAAGGATACAGAAGTGCTGATGCATAGGAGCACATGTACCCCAATGTGCATAGCGGCACTTTCTACAATAGCCAAATCATAGAAAGAGCCTAAATGTCCATCAACTGATAAATGGATCAGGAAGATGTGGTATATATATACAATGGAGTACTATATGGCAATGAGGAAGAATGAAATATAGCCTTTTGTAGCAAAGTGGATGGACCTCAAGGGTGTCAAGTAAAGCGAAATAAGTCAGGCAGAGAAGGATAGATACCATATGTTTTCACTCACAGGTCTAACAAGAGAGATATGGCAGGGAACCATGGGGAGAGAAAGGGGGAAGAGAGCTGGGGAGAGTGAGGGACACAGATCATGGGAGACTACTGAATACTGAAAATGCACCATGGACTGAAGGGGGACGGGGAGGGATGGAGGGGTGATGGTGATGGTTGGGAGCACTTGTGGGGAGAAGCACTGGGTATATATGGAAACCTATTTGACAATAAACTATTAAAAAATAATAAACCAAAAAAAGAATAATACTCAACAATGAAAAACAATGAAATCTTGCCATTGTTACAATGTGAATGAAACTAGAGTGTATCATGCTAAGCAAAATAAGTCAGTCAGAGAAAAATAGATATCATATAATTTCACTCATATGTGGAATTTGAGAAACCCAACAATAAACATAGGGGAAAGTGAGAAAAGATGGCATAAAAGCAGAGAGGGAGGAAAAGCATCATAGACTCTTAAATACAGACAAAAAACTGAGGTCTGTTGGAGGGGAGGTGGGTGGAAGGGATGGACTACATGGATGATGGGCATTAAGGAAGGCACTTGTTGGGATGAGCACTCAGTGTCATATGTAAGAGGTGAATCACTGGGTTCTCTACTCCTAACCCAAGACCTATTGTATGTTAACTAACTTGAGTTTAAATTTAAAAAAAAAAATAGTAATCCTTCAAGGTCTGTCACAAATGGCAAATTTTCATTCTTCTTTATGGCTGAGTGCTATTCCATTTTACACACACACACACACACACACACACCCAGAAACACACCAATCACATCTGTTCTATCCAGAATGTTCCTGAATGTTGGCTATTGTAAATAGTGCTGCAATAAACATATATGTGCATATATCTTTTTGAAATAGTGTTTTTGTCATCTTTGGGTAAATAACCACAACTGGAATGGCTAGATCATATAGATCTACCCTTAATTTTTTGAGGAACCTCCATACTATTTTCCACAGTAGCTGAAACAACTAACATTCCCACCAACAGGATACAAGGGTTTCCCTTTCTCCACATCCTGTCCACCGTTGTTATTTCTTGTCCTTTTGATATTAGCCATTCTCACATGTGTAAGAAGATCTCTCATTTTGCTTTTGATTTGAATTTCCCTGATGATTAGTGATGTTGAGCACAATTTCATGTCTGATGGACATCTGTATGTCTTCTTTGGAAAAAAGTCTATTTGGCTTGTCTGCCCCATTTTTAATTGGATTGTTTGAGTTTTTTGTTAAGTTATATGAGTTCTTTACATATATTGGATAATAACCTCTTATATACAATATATTTAATTTGCAAATACTTTCAGTGACTCAGTGTGTTGCCCTTTTCATTTTGATGATGGTTTCCTTAAATGTGTAGAAGCTTTTTAATTTGATGTAGTCTTACTCATTTCTTTTTACTTTTGTTTCCCTTCCCCTTGGCATCTCACCTACAAACACATCAGCTAAGACAAATGTCAAGGAGCTTGCTGCTTACGTTTCCTTCTCAGAATTTTATGACTTTAGGTCTCATATTCAAGTCCTTATTCCATTTTTCTTAATTTTTTTGTATGTTGTATAAGATAGTAGTCTAGTTTCACTTTTTTGTATGGGGCTATCCACTTTTACCAGAATCATTAATTGAAGAGATTGCTACTTTTCCATTACATGTGGCTGGGTCCTCTGTTGTAAACTAATGGTCCCTAAATCTGTGAGTTTTTCCTGCACTCTCAAATCCATTGATATATGCATCTGTTTTTATGCCATTATCATACTGCTTTGATTACTATACCTTGTTAGTATAGTTTAAAATCAGAGAGCATAATGCTTCCAGCTCCATTCTTCCTTCTCAAGGTTGCCTTGGCTGCTCAGAATTTTTTGTGGTTCCATACAAGTTTTGAAATGTTTGTTCTACTTCTGTGAGAAATGCTATTGGAATTTTGATAGGGATTGCATCTTTAAATTTATTTATTTATTTATTATTTTATTTTAGAGAGAGTGAACAGGGGAGAAAGAGAGACAGAGAGACATAGAATTTCAGGCAGGCTCCATGCTCAGGGTAGAACCTGATACCGGGCTTGATCCCACAATGCTAGAATCGTGAGCTGTATTGAAATCAAAAGTATATGCTAACTGAGAGAGCCACCCTAGCACCACCCAGCATTTAATCTATAGACTCCTTTGGAAAATAAGGTTATTTTAACAATATTAATTCTTCCAATCCAGGAGCATTATATAACTTTCCATTTATTTGTATCTTCTTCATTTCTTTTATCACTCTCTTATACAGGTCTTTCATTTCCTTGGTCAAATTCACACTTAGGGATTTTATTATTTTAGATGCAAATGTAAATGAGATTGCTTTCTTTTTTAAAAACAAGTCTTTTTTATTTTTAATGTTTATTTTTGAGAGGGAGAGAGACAAAGTGCTAATGGGTGAGGAACAGAGAGGGGGAGCCACAGAATCCGAAGCAGGTTTCAGGCTCTGAGCTGTGAGCACAGAGCCCAGTGTAGGCTCAGATTCACAAACTGAGAGATCATGACCTGAGCCAAAGTCGATGCTCAACCCACTGAGCCACCCAGGCACCCTGAGATTCCTTTCTTAATTTCTCCTCCAGCTAGTCCATTATTTGTGTATTAAAATGTCACAGGTTGGGGTCAGTGGGTGGTTCAGTTGGTGAAGCGTTCAACTCCTGATTTCAGCTCTGGTCGTTATCTTACAATTCATGAGATAGAGCCCCTTGTTGGACTCTGCGCTGAAAATGCAGAGCCTGCTTGGGTTTCTCTCTCTCCCTCTTTCTTTCTGCCCCTCCCCTCGTTGCATGCATGCATGTGCTGTCTCTCATTCAAATAAACAAACATTTAGGAAATACTGAAAAATACAGGCTTTGGTATTAATTTTTATCCTATAACTTTACTAAATTTGTTATTAGTTCTAACAGTGTTTTGGTAAAGTCTTTAGGGCTTTATGTATATATAATTATGTTGTCTATAAAGATAGTTTTAAGGTACCTAGGTTAGCTTAAGTGTCTGACTTTGGCTTGGGTCATGATCTCATGGTTCATGGGTTCAAGCCCCACATCAAGATCTTTGTTGACATCTCAGAGCCTGCAGCCTGCTTCAGATTCTGTGCCTCCCTCTCTCTCTCTCTGCCTTTCCCACACTCACACTCTGTCTCTCTCTTTCAAAAATAAATATTTCTTTTTTCTTACATAATCACTCTGGCTAGAATTTCCAATACTATGTAGAATAAAAGTGGCAAGAGTGTGCGTCCTTGTCCTATTCTTGATTTAGACAAAAAAAGTTTTGAGCTTTTCACCACTGACTATGTTAGCTGTGAGATTATCTTACATGGCCTTTTTATGTTCAGGTACATTCGGTCAATATCGAGTTTGTTGACAGTTTTTCTTTTAATCATGTCTGGATGTAGAATTTCTTCAATGGCTTTTTCATCATCTTCATATTTTTACTCTTCATTTCATTACTCTGTTATATGACATTGATTGATTTTTGAGTACTGAATTCTCCCCACATTACTGAAATAAATCCCATTTCATTATGGTATATGATCCTTTTTATGTATTCTTAACTCAGGGTTTAATAGTTTCTTGAGGATTTTGCATCTACACTAAACAGGCATTCTGGGCTGCCATTTTCTTTACTTTTCTTTTGATGTCCTTGTCTTTTTTTTTTATAATAGTGTAGTACTTCCCTTAATAAATACGTTTTGGGGGCATCTGAGTGGCTCAGTAGGTTAAATGTCTGACTTTGGCTCAGGTCGTGATCTCACGGTTTCTGAGTTCAAGCCCTTTATTGGGCTCTGTGCCAAAGGCCAGAGCCTGTAGCCTCCTTCGGATTCCATATCTCACCCTCTCTCTGTCCCTCCCATGCTCACGATCCTTCTCTCTCTGTCTCTCAATAACAAATAAAATGTTAATAAATTTTTAATGAGTTTAGAAGTGTTTCTTCAAACACAAACATCAGAAAGGCCATATATGAAAAGCCTACCACTAATATAATCCTAAACAGTGAAAATCTGAGAGCTGTCCCCTGAGATCAGGAACACAACAGGGATGTCCTCTCTCATCACTGCTGTCTAACATAGTGCTGGAAGGCCTAGCATCAACCATCAGACAACAAAATGAAATAAAAACGCATCAAATTCGTAAAGAAGTCATCAAACTTTCACTTTTGCAGACGACATGATACTCTACACAGAAAACTAAAAAAATTCCACCAAAAAGCTACGAAACTGAAACATGAATTCAGCAAAGTTGCAGGATACAAAAATCAATGTACAGAAATCAGCTTCATTTCAATGCACCAATAATGAAGCAACAGAAAGAGAAATCAAGGTATTAATCCCATTTACAACTGCACCCAAAACAATTAAATACCTAGGAATGAACCGAACCAAAGATGAAAAATATCTATATATTGAAAACTATAGAAAACTTATGAAGGAAATTGAAGACACAAAGAAATAGAAAAATATTCCATGCCATTGGCCTGGAAGAATAAATATTGTTGAAATGGCAATACTACCTAACACAATCTACACATTCAATGCAATCCCAATAAAAACTGCACCAGCATTCTTCTCAAAGCTAGACCAAACAATCCTAAAATTTGTACAAACCTAGAAAAGGCCCTAAAAAGACAAAGTAATGCTGAAAAAGAAAACCAAACCAGGAGGCATCACAATCCCAGACTTTAGCTTCCTTTACAAAGGGTACTGTTAGCATCAAGACAGTATGCTATTGGAACAAAAAGAGACACATAGACCATTGGAATAGAATAGAGAACCCAGACTTGGACCCAAAAATGTATGGCCACCTAATCTTTGACAAAGCAGAAGAGAGTATCCAATGGGGAGTTTTAAAAAAAAAAAGTCTCTTTAGCAAATGGTGCTTGGAGAACTGGACAGCAACATGTAGAAAAATGAAACTAGACCACTGTCTTACACCGTACACAAAAAAACCCTCAAAATGGGTGAAAAACCTAAATGTGAGATAGGAAACCATCAAAACCCTAGAGGAGAAAGCCTCTTTGACCTCAGTCACAGCAGTCTCTTGCTTGATACGTCTCCAAAGGCAAGGGAATTAAAAGCAAAAATGAACTATTTTAACTTCATCAAGATAAAAAGTTTCTGCACAGGAAAAGAAACATTCATCAAAACTGAAAGGCACCCAACAGAATGGGAAAAGATATTTGCAAATGACATGTTGGAAAAAAGGATTAGAATCCAATATCTCCAAAGAATGTACCAAACTCAACACCTGGAAAACAAATAATCCAGTGAAGAAATAGGCAGAAGACATGAATAGACACTTTTCCAAAGAAGACATCCAGATGGCCAAAGACACACGAAATGATGCTCAGCATCACTCATCATCAAGGAAATACAAATCAAAACCACACTGAGATACCACCTCACTCTGGTCAGAGTGGCTAAAATTCACAACTCAGGAAACAACACATCCTGGCCAGGATATGGAGAAACAAGAATCCTCTTGCACTGTTGGTAGAAATGCTAACTGGTGTAGCCATTCTGGATAGTAGTGGGGAGGTTCCCAAAAAATAAAAATGGAACTCCCCTACGACCCAGCAATAGCACTAATAGGAATGTATCCAAAGGATACAGGAGTGCTAATTCATAGGGGCACATCTACACCAATATTTATAGCAGCACTTTCAACAATAGCCAAATTATGGAAAGAGCCTAAATGTCTAAAAAGTGATGGATGGATCAAGAAAATACTACTTGCCAATGAGACAGAATGAAACCATGCCATTTGCAGCAATGTGGATGCAACTGGATAGTATTATGCTAAGTGAAATAAGTCAGAGAAGGACAGATATCAGATGTTTTCACTCATATGTGGAACTTGAGAAACTTAACAGAAGACCATGGGGGAAGGGGAAAAAGTAGATACAAAGCGAAAGGGAGGCAACGCATAAGAGACTCTGAAATACAGAGAACAAACAGGTTTGATGGGGGACATGGAGAGGGGAAAATTGGTGATAGGGATTGTGGAGAGCACTTGGAATGTACAATGGGTGTTGTATGTAAGCGATGAATCACAGGAACCAAATCCCAAACAAGAGCACACTGTCCACACAATATGTTAGAAATGTGACAATAAATTATATTACAAAAAAAAAGTGTTCCTTAAACTTGTACTCTTTTGGAGAAGTTTGAGAATGATTGGCATTAATTACTCAACATAGTACTGGAACACCTAGCTAGCACAATTAGCCAAAGAGAGAAATAAAAGGCTTCTAAGTCAGAAAGGAAGAAACAGAGCTGTCATTATTGCAGATGATACTTTCTTATATCTAGGAAGTCCTGAAGACTCAACCAAAAATCTATTGGAACAACACATTCGGTCAAGTTGCAGTACATAGAATTAACCTACAGAAACCAGTTGTATGTCCATACACTAACAATGAAACACCTGAAAAAGAAGTAAGAAAATTACATACCATTCACAGTAACATGAAGAACAATAACATACAGTAAGGATAAACTTAACCAAGGAAGTAGAAGATCTATACTATTAAAACTACAATAATGAAATTAAGAACACATGAAAAAATGGAACACTATCCCATGAATCAAAATGCCCATATAACCCAAACCCATCTATAGATTGACAAAAATCTCTATCAAAATTCCAATGACATTTTTCACCAAAATAGAAAAAAATCCCAAAATTTGCATAAAATTTCAAAACACCCAAGCCAAAGCAAGCTTAAGAAGGAATAGAAGTGGAGGCATCACACTCCCAATTCAAAACTATACTACAAAGCAATACTAAACAAAACAGTATGGGTCTGGCATAAAAACAGACACATAAGCCAAAAGAATAAAATAGAATCCAGAAAGAAACTCAAACATATACATCAACTACTATTTAACAAGGGAGCTGAGAATACACAGTGGGGAAAGAACAGTCTCTATAACAATTGGTTTTAGAAAAAGTGGATCATCTTAACATAATAATGAAATTGGACCACTACCTTTTACCATTCACAAAAAATTAGCTCTAATGGGTTAAAGATAGGAAATGAGGCCTGAAACCATAAACCTTCAAGAAGAAAAGATAGAGAGAACAAGCTCTTTGACACTTTCCTTGAAAATGTTGTTTTGGATCTCATACCAAAAGTCAAGAAACAAAAGCAAAAATCAACAAGTAGAGCTACATCAAATTAAAAAACCTCTGCACAGAAAAACAAAACAAAACAATATAATAATGGCAGAGGAACTGAATAGATATTTTTCCTAGAACACATCCAAATGGCCAAAAGGTACATGAAAAAGTACCCAACATCACTAATCACCAGGGGAACACAAATCTAAAGCACAATGATATCAATGCACCCCTATTAGAATAGCTATCATCAGACAAGAGTTAACAAGCTGTGGTGAGAGATGCCTGGGTGGCTTAGTTGGATAAGCATCCGACTTCTGCTCAGGTCAGGATCTCAAGGCTTATGGGTTTGAGCCCGGCGTCAAGCTCTATGCTCACAGATCAGAGCCTGGAGACTGCATGGATTCTGGGTCTCCCTCTCTCTATGCCCCTCCCCACCTGACATTTTCTTTCTCTCTCTCTCTCTCTCTATCTCTCTCTCTCTCTCTCTCTCTCCCTCTCCCAAAAACAAATAACCATTAAATATTTTTTTAAAAAACAACTCGTGGTGAGGATTGGCTGAAAAAGGAACACTTGACACTACTGGTGTAAAGGTAACTTGGTTTAGCCATATGAAAAACAGTATGCATATTCCTCAAAAAAAATGAGAGAACTACCATATGATCTAGCAACCCTACTTTTGGGTATACATCCAACAGAATAAAAACAGGATACCAAAAAGGATAATCTGTACTCATCTGTTTAATGCCACATTCTTTGTAGTAGCCAAGATGTGGCAATGAAAAAGAATGATAAAAGACACACGGTGTTGACACACAGTGCAGCGGAATAATACTCCACAAGGACAGTGAAGGAATTCCTGACATTAGACAACATTGATGGATCCTGAGGGCATTCTGCCTAGTGTGATGAGCCAGACAGAGAAAAGACAAAGACTGCATTATGTCACTAATAGGCAGGATCAAAAAGCCAACCCCATAGAAACAGAGAGTACATTGGTGCTTACCAGGGCCTGGGGGCAAGGGAATTGGAGAGATGTGTTTTGAAACGGTACCACCTTGCAACTAAGAGAGAAGTAAATATGGAAACCTAGTGTATAGCATTATGACTATGAGGTACTCCTCCTACTGAAGCCCTCATGCTTCCTTAGGAAGACTTCTCATATATCTTACACATTCTTAAAAGACAATGCTTCAAGGAACAGACTTATGCTTGCATGGTGGGGGAGACGGAGGACACTGCACTACCTCCTTGGTATGGGGGAAGCCCTCACATTCTCTCCCAGGGAGTCAATGACTCCCCTTCTCTCAATCCTGTCTATTTGTAAACTCGTGAAAAACTTGGCAAAGGCTTCAAACACCTCTTCACTTATAATCTGTAATTAAAGAGAACAATTATATGACTCGTCAGAATGAAGAGAGCGTCCCCTCCAAACGGCACTAACAACCCAATGAATCTCCAAGGATAATAGGCAATTGTAATGACATCCGTTTTGTTGGATCAGGTCTGAGCAATCTGGCAAATCAGCAGTCAGTGTTGTTACATATCCTCTTCCCTTTTCAAATAGATCCCAGGACCAAAAGTGTTATGTTCTCCTTTACACAAAAAAAACTGGTCAAAGTTAAAACCCTGCCTATCTCATTATCTATTTCCTCTCTGGCTCTTGAGGCTTCCTAGAAAATATCAGAATTAGAGTAACTCTAACCATCTATTCCAGATATTATATCACACTATACATACCATAAATCCCTAGGACATAATATATTCAACACAGACAATTAATTGAATGTATACCAGCTTCCCATATTTGTTATTAGTCTGCAATATTTAATATTCAGTAACACTATTCTTATAATGAATTTTCACACAAGTCTACTCACACCAACATAAACAGATGCTTGAAATATCAGAAATGATTTGATAGTGTGAAACACCAGCTGTGTCAGAAAAAGGTAAATTTCCCATATTTAATGGGAGAGAGGGATTTGAGACCTCAAAAATTGCTATTGGCTAGGATATGGATTTTGAAAATCATCTTCCATCAGAATCCCCACTGAAAATAGAAGCAAGAAATGAAACCATCAGACTGCTAAGTAAATGGGAAGGAAGGGACCATATCCTTCATTCTAATCCTCTTTATGATTCAAATCACCTTTTTCTTCACAAGATTATAGCTGGTAGAGACTGGGATGTGACCAAACTTATTGGATGATTAGCCCTGAAAGAGACCTTAGCTATCTCGGACTCTCTTCCCCTGCAGACACAACCAGGCTAACTGTGTAGCATTATCTGTGTTCGAAGGCACATCCTCTCTCACTTTTATTCCCACTAGGGTCAGAAATACAGAACATTGGGTGCCTGGGTGGCTCAGGTGGTTAAACCTCCAACTTCGGTTCAGGTCATGATCTCACATTCCTGGGTTTGAGCCCTGCGTCGGGCTGTGTGCTGACAGCTCAGAGCCTAGAGCCTGCTTCAGATTCTGTGTCTTCCTATCTCTCTGCTCCTCCCCTTCTCATGCTCTGTCTCTCTCTGTCTCAAAAATAAATAAAACATTAAAAAAAATTTTTTTAAAGGAATCCAGAACTAACATCCATCACTATCATGTCTGGATTCGCTGCATCAAAATATTTGAGACACAAGGTCTGCACACTCCTGGAACCTCTGTCAGGTATCACTCATTTACGATCAGAGGTCTGACACTGAGCAGGGCTCCATCTCCAAAGCAAAAGGAAGTTACAAGTTTCTAAATCTTAACCTTTTACAAATACTTGCAGATTATTTATAAATGATGATGCCATTCCCCCTGTGGAGTGAAAGTATGAACCTCCTAGAGACTTAAAAATTTTCATGTTTTTATTTATTTTTGAGAGACAGAGAGATACAGCACAAGCAGGGGAGGGTCAGAGAGAGAGGGAGATACAGAATCCGAAGCAGGCGCCAGGCTCTGAGCTAGCTGTCAGCACAGAGCTTAATGCGGGGTTCAAACCCACAAACCATGAGATCAAGACCTGAGAGCAAGCCGAACACTTAACCAGCTGAGACACCCAGGTGCCTCTAACCCTCCTAAGGACCTAAGGCATTCTTGTTTGCATGAATTCACTGTCAGTCCATTTGACATAGTATCTTTATCCAAAGATAGTATGACTTTTGCTATAGTCCAGTCATGTGCAAATTATTTTAAGTTTTCTGATCAGACAAATCTGGACAGGACCTCAGGATTACCCTTTGTTCTTCTGTAACCTCTTCAAGGCATCTTTGATTTCCTTATTCCTCAAACTGTAAATCAAAGGATTAAACATGGGGATAACCACAGTGTAAAAAACTGATGCAAATCTGTCAAAGCTGGAGGAACCACCAGAGCTAGAACTCAAATAGACAAAGATACTCGAGGTATAGAAGAGGGACACTGCTGTGAGATGAGAAGCACAGGTGTTGAAAGCCTTGGACCTGCCTTTAGCTGACATGATCTTCATGATGGAAATGACAATACAGCAATAGGATACCACGATAATGAGAGCATTTAGGATCCCAAAGATCACTGTTAATACAGCAAGCAACAGCTGTATAAAGAAAGTGTCAGTGCAGGACAGGACTAACAGTTGGGGCATGTCACAGAAGAAGTGGTGGATGACGTTAGGTCCACAGAAGTGAAGCTGGAGTATGGTACACAATTGCAATACAGAAGCAGAGAGTCCGGCCAGATAGGACCCCAGCACCATCCAAATACAGCGGGTGGGTGACATGACTGATGAGTAGAGAAGAGGATTACAAATGGCGGCGTATCGGTCATAAGCCATGGCGGTCATGAGACAAGACTCACTCAGTCCCATGACTGAAAAGACAAAGTACTGAACAGCACAACCCACAAAGCTGATAGTGTGCTGCTCCTGGAAAAAGTTGGAGAGCATCTTGGGGGCCGTGGAGGTCACATAGCAGATATCCATGAAGGACAGGTTACTGAGGAAGAAGTACATGGGTGTGTGGAGGTGAGAGTCCATCCTTATTAAGATGATGAGGCCCAAGTTCCAAGTCAGAGTCATCATGTAGATTAGCAGGAATACAACAAAGAGCACTGCTAGGATTCTGGGGAAATCAGAGAATCCCAAAAGGATGAAATAAGTGACCTCTGTAATATTTCCTCCCCCAATCATTTGCTCCGTGCTTCTAAATTCAAAAAAGTGACAGAATGTACTGCTGACTCAGGTGAAATGACACCACTACATTTCTCAGGTGTGCCACTCTTTCCTCCTCTGAGTACTGGGAAAGAAGCGATGTCTCACTCTCCCGATGAGAAGACCCCAACTTTTCATCTCAAATTGTCAAGAAGTAACTTTATTGTTTCAGTTTCTCAATTATTTCATGAAGCCTCATGCATGTTAAAGATGTATGTTCACACATGACTGAAAAAAACACAAAAATGCTGTGATTCCTACAGAGATCATTCACTGACAGTTTCTTAAAGCCTTTGATGATTCATTATGGAACTGCTGCTTTGTAAGATCATAAGTGGCATCACCCCAGATTAAAGCTGAAATAGCCCTTCAGTTCCAGATGGCCTTCTGGATAAATTTTTAAATTTTCTTCTTTTAGCCTTAAGAAAAATTAATTAACCCATTTGTAGTAATTTCACAAACTTTTATGTAAATGTGCTTGATATCTCTTCTTCCTGGCCTAGAAAACTATATCATAACTACTATGATACTATTTTCTTCAGGCACAGCATATGTGCTCAATACAGTTATGGAATAAGTCTCTTGGGGGCAGTCTTCATACAGGTGTACCAAAGGGAGGCGAGTGTAGCCCACTACTACCCCAACATTTTTCAATGTTAGTGTGCTTTCCTACTTGAGAAACAGCATGGTACTGTGGTTAAAGGTTCAGATTTTGGAGTTTTGTCTGATATCCTGTCACTTTATAAATTCATCCCAGTAGCTTAACACACTAAGACTGACTTGCTCACAATAAAATGAGAACATTAGGAGCCCCTGGACCATAAGATTCCTAGGTGGGTTATAAGGAAACTCATGGGCATGCTGTTCCCCACACATCTGTACACAGTAATTGCTCAATAGGTGTTCCTGTTATTATCCTGGATTGCTTACAGAGAGCCATGAGTGACAGCTGGACCCATGGATAGGACTGTCGATGGTGCTAGAGCTGTATGGGTACATTTTAGGTATTTCCTGAGACGTCACTGGCCTTGTAGACTGCAGGCATCATTGTCTCTGGGCAGATGCGGATTCAGGCCTCATCTAGAAGCAAATCAAACCACCTGCTGCCATGAAGACACAAGCTACATAAGCATTTTTCTGTTTAGTTTGCTTGAGTTTAATTACACTGGATCCATTGACACCACCATCAAGCTATGATGGGCTTTAAGACAAAGAAAAAGTAAGTAGTTTAAATTGCCACGTACTGCACAGCTATAGCTCATAATGTTTTATTGATACAGTCATTATGTTACAGCTTACCAACGGATTCATAATAGACTGCAGCTATGACCTGTGCTCTGTAAAATCTGTCTCTCCTTGACATGGAAGTGTTAGTCAGTGAGACAAGCTAAGAAATTTTTGAAAAAAGACTAATAATTCAATAGTTATGAGCTTTTGGATATTAATGAGTACTATAAACACTGATAACTCACAACCCTTACAAAATAGACATGTGTCAAAAGAATATGTAGAAAATTTAGAAACTTTAAATATGGCAAGTGTTTAATGTATGATAAATTTAGTATTTTGATTGATAAAGGATAAACTTTTGATAAACATTTATATAATCTAAGTATGCGGAAAATATTCTGAAATATAACAATAAAACAGAAACTAGAAGAGAAAAATATGATACAACACTTTAAAACTTGGTTATGTCAGAAAAATCTACTGAGTAAAATACTTTTGAAATACAATTGATGAGGGAAAAATAGTCACAAAATATAATAAAGACAATATAGTAATGCCTTTTATATAAAAGCAATAACACAAAGGATGGGGCACTCACACTTACAACTAATGAAGATACAAATGATTGTACCTTTCTGCAAAAATTTCTTGCTTTATTTTTCTCTCTCCATCACTCTGTCTCTGTCTCTCTCACACAAACACTAACATACACATGACCCAACTAAAAATGCAAAGAGTAATTTCTGGTGTGATTTTAATGGCCTTATTTACACGTCTCTGTACTTGATAAAATTTCAACAACTCCTATATTTATAAGAAACAAGTTACGATATACACATCCTTAATCATACACACTGATTGAGAAAGAAAAGGTGAAGGGAAGGGAAAACAATGGAAAGAGTGAAAATGACAGAGAAAACAGATTTTCAGGACTTCCTGAATTTTACCTACTGACCATATCACCCTTACCACGTTATTATCCTCTCTGCCTCAGTTGCCTCATCTATAAACAGGGCTAATAATATACCTCATAGGATTACTACAAAGACCGAATGACACAAAGGTCTTAAACAGTAAGGGCTCAATAAATGTTAGCAATTATCATCCTCAATAGGCAAAACGAATACAGATAGGTCAAGGAACTCTTCACGCAATTATTTTCTCAATTAGATGGTCTCTGAGCCTAGACTCAAGAATATTGTCAATGATTCTAGTTACTTCTCTCTCGGATTGTTCTGTTGTCTCCCAGTCAGCTGTAACCTCCCGATGCCACTTTTCGTGTTCTACCACCACCAAGCACTCTTGAGCTGATGATACTACGTACAGTGCATGGTCCAGTGCAGATGTTTCACTATTTAGTGACAAGCATCTTGTATCCTAAGGTTTGCTTAACTGAATAAATAAATGCTTGAACAAATGGTTCTTTCACCCACTTTTGGATGTAAAACTAAAACTGTCTTATTTCATTTCAGTTATGATTTTGGGGAGTTGAAAATCTTTCTGTTTATTCTTAAAGTATTGCCAATATAATTTCTTATCTTATCCAAGATGAGTTAGAGACAATGAGAACATTTTGAAAATATAAAATTTCATGCACAACATCCCCCATACACAAACATAAAGAATCAATCTTGAAAATTAAGTCAAGCTCCTGATCAATCACTTGCAGTAACACTCTTTACTTTCTTACTATATTCTGGTAACAAGAGGCAGCCAGAGTTGAGAGTATTTTATGTTACTCCTCATTCTCCCAGTAAAGATGAAGAACTCTAGATTGTTAACGAATTCATGATAGAACTGACCCTGAAAACTTACTTTGCTAAAATTTGGTAATATACAGGAAAATGGAAAAAATTCTGAATATATTCACTCTCTTCAATTAATTGTTTGCATGTGTTCAGAATATCCCGACAGTTTGGAGAAGAAAAGGTGACTGATATAAATATTGGTTAGAGACGAGGTTATAGCTAATCAACGCCTTTTCCAAAATGATCTACTAAGGACATGGCCACACTTTAAGGCTGTTCAGGGTACAAAATAAGGTAAAAAGAGAGAAGCTGTTGCTGAATGAAAAAACCACATAAGTTACACAAACAAACAAAAAGTTTAAAACCAACCTTTTAGTAAGTAAGACCAACAACAACCAAGGTGCTGTGTGACTGAGTTGGTTGAGTGGCGGATCCTGGTGGGGATCTCAGGGTTTGTGAGAGCCAGCCCAGCAACTAGCTCCATGCGGAATGTGGAACCTGCTTGGGATCTGCTCTCTACCTTTCTCTCTCTCTGTCCCTCCCAAGCTATCCCACACGGATACACACACTCTCTCTCAAAAAAAAAAAAAAAAAAAAAAACACCAACCAGTTTCTATGCTTGGGAATGAAGCATCTCTGTTATCTATGTTAACCACACTAGTGCCTCCAGACCTGCAGGGTCTCCAAAGATGACCATGGAGACATATCTAAAGTACTGCAAAAGGCCAATGGATTCTACTTGAGTCCTTTGTCATATCATTACTTGGTGAGCTGCTTGCCTTTTGCTGCTCAGAAATGATGAGTCAACCATATACATTACCATGAAATCAAATGCATTGGCATTATTATAACAACAGACTCCTTAAAAATGTTAAAGGGTCCTTCAGAATAATAAAAAATATAGACAAAATATGTGATCTTAGGAAATTGCCCTGAAAGCCAGTAAATTGATATTTTTAATTCAGTGCTGAATTATTGACTTCTAAAATTAATTAGGTTTTATAAATATTGTCTCATTAGATTTTAAATGAGCTCATTATCCCCCACTTTACAGGTGAAAAAAAAAAACAAGGAAACAGCTCAAGATCACATTCTTAACAAAATGTAGAACTGGAACTCAACATTCATCTCTCACCCCAGAATAATACCTGATATTTTAGAGTAGAGATTCATCTTTCCAAGGAAGGTCAGAGACGATCAGTAGGAGAAGGTGGAGGATGTAGGAGTGAGGGAGGGAGAAGAAAGAGGTTAAGAATGGGAGAAACTGAGGACCATAACCTTGCTCCACACAGGTCTTACTGAAAAAATCACATGACTATTAGATAGCACAGAATCCGCTGTTCTCACTAAATCTTGCCCTCTCACCTTCACCAGATTCCCCAAGAAGACTGAGCTCTTGCCAAAGGTTAAAACTGCTTATTTCTTTTCCAAAGCAATTTTCCAACTGCACCCTATCACTCTCTAAGATAGGACCCTTTGGCCAAGAAACTAGCTATCCACTCAGAGCAAGAGAGATGCTCACAACTGGAGAGCCTCTTAAATGTGTTATTAAGGGCAAAGGAAATAGGAGAAGACAATTAGAGGGAAAAACAACCTCCAGGTACCTGCTCTCTGGAGTCATGATTGTCATGGAGATTTGTCCCTGCTAGTTCCATGCCCCACTTTGCCATGTCCCTTCTGGATCCATTCCCCACTTCCCAATAGTCCGATCATGTTCTTATGATTGTAGATTTTCTTTTAATGAACTTGGAGTCATTTACGTAGCAAGAAACTAGGGACCATCTAGTCCAATACCTGCAATTACCAGGTGAGAAATCTGAAGCCAGGGAGCTGAAGGATCTGCCCAAGATGACATGGGTACTTGGGAAAATAACTTAATTAAAATATATTAGAGATATAAACATTTCCCTCTGTATGAAGCACTTACATTTTAGATAGACTTAAATTTCTCAAAGACCTGACCAGATTCAACCATCACAGCAGTCTGTAAGACAGACATGCCACTATTTCCCATGCACAATGAGAAGACTGAGACAATAAGGAAGACAATAAAACTGAGCCACGACTTAACATGGTTACAACCTGGGGCATTGAGTTGAATTCCAACACTTCCACTTGATCACTGTGTGACCTTGAACAAATTAACCTTTCCAAGCCTCAGGATTATCATAAAATGGTGCTGATAGTAGTAGCTACTTCATAGAGTATGTCTTCATAGAGAGACTAAAATCAGATGATGCATGTACAGCACTGACCAGGGAGTGTAGAAAGCCTGCCTTCTATTAATAGTAGGTATAACTTAGATGTTCTGATTTGAGGTCTTTCCAACATGTTATGCAGCGTTACTAATCCTTCACTAAAGGTATCTACTTAAAATCATTCCCACAAACAGTTTTGCTTTTGCTTCTAGGTTTTATAAATGAAACTCACCTACGCTGCCAGTTACTAGGGATGCAGAGATGTTCTAGACAAGGTCCTGTCCTTGGTTTGATCTACCTCAGTTATTCTTACCTCCAGGGAGAAAGGGATGGGTGGTCAACAAGTTAATTATTTAATTTCACTGATAGGGTGATAA
>PISW01010996.1:0-44541 GCA_004023785.1 Mungos mungo
GGAAAATGAACTGAGGGTTGAAGGGGGAGGGGGAGAAAGAGGTGGAGGTGATGGAGGAGGGCACTTGTGGGGAAGAGCACTGGGTGTTGTATGGAAACCAATTTGACAATAAACTATTTAAAAAAAAAAAAGAAAGAGCCATAATCCAAATCACCAAGTGGATCGTGTGGGAGAGAAGATATTCTCATTTGAAGCTTGGTATATTCAAGCGCACTTTGCTGATAGTACAATGTATACTTCAGTGTAGCCAAACTGCTGATGGGGGAAAGTTTCTCTTTACTGATTTATTCCAGCTAACAAATGCAATAGTAATTATAGAGTTATGTACTGACCTTATTTGGACTTTGCCTCAAATAGTTATATTGTAAAAACAGTAACAACAGCAACAGAAGTAACAGCCCACAACTTAAACAACTCAGATGGGTCAACAGATGGGTGAATGGGTCGACAAATAGTGGCATGGCCTTACAATGGAATGGTGTTCCGCAATAAAAAGGAATAAATCATTGGTTCACACAAAAACATGGAGAAATCTGAAACTATGTTCAGTGAAGGAAACCAGTCTTTCCTCCATTTTCCAAAAAAGTGTATGGCAGATTATTTTATTTATGTAAAATATCAGAAAATACAAACTAATCTATCTTAACAAAAGTAGGTGAGTTGTTTCCTGGAGAAGGAGTAGGGAAGGGGCACAAGGAAAGTTCTGTGGGTGATAAATATATTCATTTTCTTGATTGTGGTGATGGTTTGTTGGATATATACATTTATAAAAGTTTACCAAATTTTATACTATGAAAACCTGTAAGTAGTCATGTGTCAGTTATATCTCTTATACCTTGCAGTTGACTTCCTAGTTCTGTTCCTCTAACCTCCTCATAAAGTAACATTTTTTCCTATGTTTCTAGGCAATATTGCTATGTCAAAAATGACCCCTAATTGGTAAATTGGATTTGGATTTGGAGGAACTAAAAATACGCTATGTATATCTGATAGGGACACCAAAAATGAAACAAAACACAATCCAAAAACCAAAGAATGAAATTCAGGACAAATTTCCTAATTGGGTAAAGATGGCAGCCCTCTCTCTTTATTAGTCAAAGTGGCATTACCATTTATTAATGGCAGAAATACAGAGTGCTGACTCATGTAAGTGCTTCATGACTTAAAAAAATGGATGATCTGCATTATTTCAAATTGGATGAAATAAAACTTTATTAATATTTTCAATTACAACATTTTAAATTCATATATTTCAAATTACTAGCTTATGTTATTGCCATATAAAACAATGTGATGGGGGCGGTAACAGAAGTAAACTTCAGGTGTTTGGTGTCTGTGTGTGTGTGTGTGTAGAAGAGACAATCAGGGAAAACCACCTGGAGCTGGTAAAGATTGAGGTGGAGGGACCAAGGGGGAGAACATCTCAGGCAGAGGACATAATGTGAGCAAAGTAGTAAAAGTAAGAAATAGGCGGTGACTCTGGAGAACTGAAGACAGCTCAAAGTTGCTGGTGGAAAGTGAGAGATAGTAAATGGAGGGAAATGTTTGCAGAAGCCAGTGCAGTGTGTTTTATCTACAGTGTTACAAACTTAGACTTCATCCTGAAGTTGGTGGGGACATCTTCCCCCAAGTGTCCCCTTGGCTCCCTTTCTCATTCTGCTCTCCCTCAAAGGTCATCCCTGACACGCCTTGACACCTTCTATTCCTTTACCTTTTTCTTTTTAGAGCACCTATCATTTCCTGACATATTACATATGTATTTTAAAAAGTATTTTGCTCTCATATTTTCCAGCAAAATGCAATTCTATGAAGACTAAAACTGTTTGGTTCACTCTTGTACCCTCAGCATTTGAGCAATGCCTGGCATACAGAAAATACTCAACACTTTGCAAAAGAAATGAATAGGGACTCATTGATGTTTTTTAAATTAAGCAATGAGAGTGTTGGGTTTGTCAATTCTCATGCTGGTGGCTGTGCATAGGAAGGACTTAAGGATAACAAAATTGAAAGCAGTTTCGCTAGTTAGGATATGGTGTCAGTAGTCAGGGGAAGATAAGCTGAGGGCCAAAATAGGCTGTAGTGGCCGGAAAGAGGGAGGAGGATTCTAAAAATATTTCAACTGGAAATCACCAGGACTCAGTGACTGATGGACACAAGGAGTAAAGAAGAGGAAATCATCAAGAATGACTTCCGAGATTTTAAGGGTGATGCTAATACAGATGATAGTAAGTCAGGAACAATTTAAGCAAAAATAGTGGGTCTGGTTTCAAACCATTGAAGGTAAGATGGCTGTGGTATAAACAGGTGGAGATTTCTAGTAGCAGACTTATAGCCTACAAGTCTGAAGTCTTGGGCCAGGAGAGGTCTTGGCTAGAGAAATGGACTTTGGGGTCAGCAACATTCATGTTGTCGATGGCCAGAGCAGGGTTTGAGAGTGATTTTTGCCAAACGGTCCAAATCTCATAGGAAGGTGAACTTTTACATGATAGTAGAAGAGTATGTCAAAGCAGAAAGAGAGGCAGGGAAAATCTTAACCTCTTGGCTCATAATATGCTCCACTGGAGAGATGAGTAAGTATAGAATTTAGAAGGATTGTGGAGGGTGATTTCAGTGGTAAGTCAATAGTGGGGGAGCCAGTTTTGAGAAAGCCCACAGTGGGAGAGGAATGAAGAGATTGAGAACATAAGGGCTAGGGATGTACTGGAAGTGAAGTTGTTTTTCATTGATTAAAGGAATAACAGACCAGTTGGAAATGAATTCGTCTTAGGTATTTGACTTTGGCACATAATGTTTTGGTGCCAAAACTGACTAGGGATCTCAGGCAATGGCACTTGACCTTGTCTCGGGTATGGGGACTGCCTTGGTCGTAAAGCAGCCAGGAGGGCCCAGATGAGTTTTGGGTTTCATAAATGCATTAGAAAATTGAAGCAAGTGTACATATTCTAGTAATGAATCCATGGTAATAAAATACAAACATGATAAAGTAATTTGGATATCTGATGGAAGCCATCTTACCTCCTCCATTGGGTTGGTATCCTTTCTTCAAAATGTAACCTTCAGTGATGTGAAAAGAGGAGATTACATCAGTGAGGTGGGAGGGAATGAGGTGAAACTGATATTTAATAAACCAAAAATCCCCAGTAATTGAAAGGAGTTTTTCAGTCAGTTATTATGGCCTAATGCAGTCACACCTTGTTTTTGAATTTCTCCGTCAGTTCAATGCCACAAATGTAATGTGATACTAATGTAATAGAAAACACATAATGTGATGCAGTGTAATGGGATGCAAAGTCTTTGTGAATCTGTTATAGATTGTTATATATATGGTCCTGATGAGCCTTGCCCTCCAATATCCATGTCTTTCTGTAGTTTCTTCCAACAGTGCACCTGGGCCTAGCCATGTGAATCACCCTGATGTTAGCGCAAGCATAGCCTGGTAAAGTGTTTGCACAGTGGGGTTTGTCATCTTGCAGATCTTCCTCTTGGAAACTAATCACCATGCTGGAAGGCAGCTCAGCCCAGACTGCTAAATGAGACATCATGTGGCAGGAGGCTGTGCAACATGAGAGGTCATTCGGACATTCCAGCCCCAGCTGATGGCCCAGATGAATGAAGCCATGTGAACGACCTTGGATCTACCAGGTAGGGAAGAACAGCCCAGCTCAGCCCCATCAACCCACAAATTGTTTCTTAAGCCACTGAGTTTGGGCTTGGTTTGTTATGTAGTGATAAATAACAGATACTATATCTCTTCAGAGATAGTCTGTAGGGTATGAAGCCAATCTTCGGAGAATAGGTGTCTCACCTGCTACACAATTCCTTCGGATCCTTTGTTGTGAGGAAGAATGATTTCCCCTCTTTCCTCTGAAGAAGAAGTGTCCCGAAATACTGCTCAGGATGATGCCTAATTTCTATTAGAACTGGTTCTAGTTAATCTTTATATTCAAGCGTTCACTACACTTCACATTCATGTACCTGGATACTGTTGCTTTTTCCACACAAGTGTCATGGGATAGGTCTTAGTCAGATGACTCCTATTTAGAAGTGCCAGAAAGATGTTTCCAGTATTATCCTAGGGATTCCATCGGTTCTCACTTAATGAAAATACAAAAACAAGTTAATGTAAATCCAATACTCACGACCCAACTGCTATTACCCACCCTTCTGCGTACCTTTAGCACCACTGTTCTTCCAAGAAAGACCAGGGATTGGTCAGCCAACATATGGACTCTATAATCTCTGCTGTTTTAACTTTTTGAAGACTCCCTGTAACGTTGGCAGGCAAGTTAGAGCTCTGCAACTACCCCTTTGATTGCAAAACACACAGGGGCTTGCTCCTGACTAGATTATTGTTTTTCCATACACAAACAGCTTTTCTTTGCAAAATGTGCTTAGGGCAAACGTCCAACCCCAACTGAATTCCCATGGTTTTGTATCCACTGCTTTTCCCTATGAAGGTGAACAATTTAATACATAACACCAGGCGAGATTCGGAGATTTCTCATCCTATCTTTGCCAATCTGGTTGCTACATGTTTATCAGCAAAGTGACATTTGTTTGAGGATAAGTTGAGACTATTTTACTATGTCACAGAAACACTACATTTCCTAGGCTACAAATGCATTTTATCTGTTCTTTTCCCTCAGGCCGAAACTTTTCATTGTAATAGACCTAAACTATAATCTTTTATATAAGCCAATAATTTCTAGGTTCACCGGCTGGAACAGTTTGTGATTTTAGGTTTGGAATCAGCTATTATCATTTCTATCATGCACAAACCAAGGCCGCTCCTTGGAATTATCTTTTGATATTGTTTAATCCTCGGGTTTAACTCCAATACTTAGCCTGTTGTGTGGGGATGGTGATAATATGGATACATTTTTGACCATTTTTTCAGCTCTACTGTTTCACATCTCTGATCTATTTCAGAAAGTTAGACGGAAACGTTCTTACTGATGATCACCCAGGTCTGTGTCTGTCTATACCCCAAGGGGAATAGTTCTTTCCGGTATGATCCTGTGTTGTCACCTAGCATCATTTGCCCAGGAAATGGAGATGAGCTTACCCTGAGCAGTCACTCAGAGGAGGATCTTACATTTAAAAGCAGTATATGAGTAAAGACAACTTACCCCAGTACCCTCTGAAAAGTGTTCATCCCTTTAGATTTTCAACCCCAGAAAATTTCTTTCCTTGGAATTAGTGTTCCAGGAAGAACAGAACTTCATGTTTTGAATGAATGATTCCATTTGAAATCAAACTTTCATGGCTTTGCGTAATTCTGACGATATTCGATTTGGAGGCATACAATCTTCACACAATCATCTCGCCTGAAGAAACAGATGGTCTCCCACTTTTATGTCCCGTGGTGGTGTTATTCCTGGAAGAATCTTGGTCCCAGCTTAACGTGGTATTTCTTACATTCTCATATTCATAATGAGGATGTCTTTTTTTTTTAAGTTTATTTATTCATTTTGAGAGAGAGAGAAAGAGAGTGGGGGAGAGAGAGAGAGAATGAGAGAGAACCAGCAGGGGACCGGCAGAGAGAGAGAGAGGGGGACAGGATCCGTAGCAGCTCCGTGCTGACAGCAGAGAGCCTGATGTGGGGCTCGAACTCATGACCCTTGAGATCATGACCAGAGCTGAAGTCAGACACCTAACCGACTGAGCCACCAGGTGCTCCATGAGGACATCTTAAATAAAAAGACTCATAAAAAGAGGGGAGCACCTAGTATCTTCATGTAAATATGATCCACGTGATGGCAAAAGCAGCAATATTCTTATTTTTGGGATCTTTGATGAATAAGTCTGACCCAATTTTGCAAAGACTGTAAAATTCATACTTAAAATATTCTAAGTGAAGTATTGTATTTTCCGTAACTTATCTATGATGGAAAGCCCTTTCCAACTGCATGATGGATCCAGGAAAATAATTATTAAAGGATTTACAGAAGAGGTTTAAACCCACTGACTTAGAATTTACATTTGGCTTTGATGGGTAATTATAAGTATGCTCTGGCTTTAGAATAATCCAACTTTTCCTGGCTGGTATCTCTATTAATCTAGAGGTCCCCAGAAGTTAATGGCTCCTCAAAACCATTCCCAGGCCCTATTTCATCCACACATAAGACAGTGTGACAGGATGAATACGAGCCTTTTGAGAATGTCTATGAAATGGCAAGTGATTATTTGGTGATGTGTATTTTCACAGCTTCTAACAGATAAGCAGATTATCAGCATATGGTTGTTATTGGGCTTAAACGTAATACCTGGGTGTGTGTGAGAGGGATCCTCTGTTTTGCTTAACGACCACCAAAGAAATGATTTAACTCCCTGCTAAGCTGCAGTGCAGATTAGGACTGTTTAATAGGGGTTTGCAGTGGGAGGGCACTGGTGTAGCCCTTTCTGGAGCTGTGGCCATGGGAAATTCCATGGTCTAATGGGATAAGCCACTGGACTGGGAATTTGTTCTCCTGCTTTTGGGTGCTCATTAATAGTCCAGGAAACTTATGGAAGGGCAGCTGACCTTACTCAGTTTACGTACACACTACACACATGCACACACACACACACGATAATTTATTTGCCATCTTTGTTTTACAAAGTTGAGATAATCATTTACTAATAAAAATGGACTGAAATGACTACTCTATACGACCCTATTGTTGATTCGGATTCTCTGTTCTTGGCAGTAGGGGATTGGAGAGAAAGCACTGTGTGTCTTTAGCACATACGGATTAATAACCATCTGCATCTTCTTATGGTGATGTTGGATTGAGTCCCTGGTAATCGCTCCAGCATTCTGCATCCTGCAGCTCCCTCAGTTGCCAGGGTTGCAACCTTGCAGGGATTAGGTCCTAATTTTTCCACCCTTCTTTGAGGCCGTGGGGAGGAAAGAGTTCCCTGTGTGTGCATGTATTGGCATATCCTGCTGAATGAGTAAGACCACACACGCTGTTTGTTTTGATATTTGTAAATCAGGGTCTGTGTCTCAATGTGGCATCTCGATAAATGGTGCCAACCCGCGTGGGGCTGGTAATTAGATCTTAGCCTATGGAACAAATTGGAGAAACTCTCTTCCAATGATGCACATTCAAAATTGATTTTCCTTTATAGCTGAATGTCAAGGTTTAAAAATAGAATATCTCAGCTTTTCCATAAACGTGGATGGCGAATGAAGATCTAGAATCCAAATATACACACATGATTGCCCTTTTCCCATAAATTTCCCCCTTTCCGGGTCTAGAATGAAAATACAGGCTGCTAGCCATTTGGTGGCAAAATGAAAGCTGTATACCACATTCTCAGTTACACTCAATTTTCCATTTCCTGTGCAACAGACTAGATAAAATGTTTGTTCAGAGATAAGCTCATTATTGCTTTTAGAATGAAAATAACAAAACATCCCGAGCTATGTAAACAATGTAAGATTGAACTTCAGACTCAAAATCATAATTTTGCAAAGAAAAGCCCTGTTCTTGGGGCGCCTGGTGGCTCAGTGGGTTAAGCGTCCAACTTCGGCTCAGGTCCTGATCTCGTGGCTGGCGAGTTCAAGCCTGGCGTAGGGCTTTGTGCTGACAGCTCAGAGCCTGGAGCCTGTTTCAGTTTCTGTGTCTCCCTCTCTCTCTGCCCCTCCCCCGCTCGCACTCTGTCTTTCTCTCTCTCTTAAAAATAAATCAACATTAAAAAAAATGCGATGGTCATGGAGGAGGGCACTTCTGGGGAAGAGCACGGAGTGTTATATGGAAACCAACTTGACAATAAACTATAAATAAAAAATAAAAATAAACACTTGAGTGCCCCCCAAAAGAAACCAAAACAAAAATGAATAAACATTAACAAAATTTTCTAAAGAAAAAACTCCCCATAAACCTCTGTTTTTGTCTTGGCTTGCCTGGATTATTAGGCTTCCAAACACTCCTCACTTTCAAACAGGCTGAGCAGTTGTTTGCTTGAGATAATTGCTTTCTGATAAGAGGTAAACATACACTTGGCTTCCTTATAAATTACAGTTACTTTTTTTTTTGTCAATTAAAGCAGTAATTTTCTCTCGTTTCTGTGGTCTTTAGATATCTTATTCTCATCTGTTAGACGGTTTGATTTAGCTTCCACGGTTGATTCGTTCATGTGAAATATTTTAAGCAGCAAAAGAACACAAGTGCCTCCCCTGCTCTGTTCTGACCAGATAATGATTCTACCATCACGTCTCTTCCTTCCCAGTGTCGCTGCTCAGGGTTTTCCAGACCCACATTCTTTCCTTGGAGCTTCTTTTTCATTCATCTTTCCCAAGACCTTTCTTATTAAATACTGTTAAGTGAGCATAAACTGGAAGGGAAAAAAACAGTGTCTGCCAAAATTCTTTATATCCTATGCATTTGGAGGTGGAAAAAAATTGGTTCTTCATTTTTTCCTCTTATCTTTCGTCCCAAGTATGAATTCTAAACAGACTGTCTTTGGAAATGGATCTCTCGGTTTTGGGGAAGACTCCTCATTACATAGTAAGCTTTGGAGTAGCTTAGGAGTCCTGTGGTCCCACTTCAGCATGGTGTTACGGCAAGAGAAAGGCCTGTCCTGCCTTCAAAATAACCGGAAAACAGTTTACATCTTACTGCACTTTTATGCGATTACATCATTTATAAGAAAGGAAACTTTCTTAATATGTTTCCCCTCAATTATCTTGTCCCCAGTGTCTCCTACCCTTTCCTGCACCCTGAAATATCTCTCTGCGTTAAGCTTTCCCAAACTTTTGCAAACACAGTTATGTGTTTGTTCTTGCCCCTTTCCTCCTTTTTCTGGATCAATTATTTATTAGGTAAATCAACTTGGTGTCTCCATATCTTTTAATTTTCATGTTGGAGCTTTTTGCTACATTCTTTGCAGCAAAGAAGGTTATAAAAGCTGAGCATAAAAGCAAGAATCTATTTTTTTTTTCAAAGGCAGATGAGGGTGGTGGAGGCAAGAAGGATGGCAAGCACATAAGTTTGTATAATTTTTGAATCCCTGTCACATGCTGTTGTTATAAATTGGAAAGCTATGGTTCATGATCACTGAGCATGACTGAAACTCAAGGATAAGAACAAAATTCTCCTCCACTCTTACGAACTGTGGCTTACTCCTCAGTCACTCACCATTCCCCATGTCCTTGGATATCTCAGACCGATCTGCCCCTGCCTTTTAATGGCTGATTGTTCAGGGTGGAAAGTAGAAGTCATGATTATCTCTCAGCTAGACAGCCTCATTCTCTACACATAGCCACTCATTTGTTTGAATTTCTTTTTCAAATGCCATGATGGTTATATCACCTTCCCTTGCTTGAAATCTTTTATATTCTGGTGCCTTCAGGATGTATAACGTACATTCAGTGCCCCCTGCCACCAGACCCTTTTTTCTCTCTGCCATGTTTCCCCATTATATTCGTCTCTCTGGCCATATTAATTTTATTTCATCCAATGGATTGCCATGATCCCTCTTACCTCTGGGACTTTCCAGGTCTTGTTGCCTCTGATGAAATACCCTTCCTTTCCCATGCTGCTTTTCATGGCCAATTCCTCTTCCTGCTTCAAATCTTGACTTAGACATTATTTCTTCTAAGAAGCCCTTTCCAGTCTTACTGAA
Organism: Mungos mungo; assembly: GCA_004023785.1. Classification (NCBI taxonomy): domain Eukaryota; kingdom Metazoa; phylum Chordata; class Mammalia; order Carnivora; family Herpestidae; genus Mungos; species Mungos mungo. The sequence goes on from PISW01010996.1 coordinate 9,613, forward strand.
ATGGATTAGGTGCTCTGCTGTGAATTTCTTCAGCACCCTGAACTTACCACAGTTTGTTGTTTGGCTTATAAAATCCGAATTCTAGATGGTCTTCCTCAGTTGTATCCCACATTGTGTGGCATCAGTTAGGTCCTCAACCCGTGTTTGTTGAATGCTTACTTCTGAGTGAAGTAACTAACGTTTTTCAGGCAGCTACTAGGCACGCTGCTCACCAGTCTAAGAAAGGCATCTATTGACTGGTAAAATGTCTCCACGGAGTGACTCTGCACGTTCTCCTTGGTGTGTGTATGGTTAAAGTGGCTCTGTCCTTCACACCCTCCTGACATTCCCACTGTGAGCTATTAATGAAGGCGATGATAAAGCTAACCCTTATCTCTTACCATGTGTCAAGACTTGTCCTAAATGTTTTACCTGAATTATTTTGATTTCCACCCTAAATATTTGTTGTGTAGTAGGTAGTGAAGTAGGTACTATTATTATATCTGCTTCTTTGAAAGGGAAAGTTGAAGCTTAGGTAAACCACAGAGTAAGAAGTGGAGCCAGGAACCAAGCCCAGGCATTTTGGGTCTCCTCTGCTAATCTGGTTTCAATGAGTTGAAATTCACTGGCTAACTTGGTCCACGATGATGAATATGATGATAATTGTTAAACCTTATCATTATACACATTTTGTAAACACATCTCATTTACTCCTCTGAACCATGCTGTGAGCCATGTAAAGTAGTTTTTACTTTCCTCATTCAACTGCTGGTAAAACTTAAGGACAAACTGGTCAAATGTCCTAAACCAACCAGCTAATGAGAACTGAATGGATCTCCAGAACCCAGTTGTTCTGACTACTTAAACGCTTTTGCTGGCTCTCTGAGGCCTTGAGAAAAAGCACCAAATGCCTTAACAAGGTGATCAGGGCTCAGTCTACCATTTCTAGCTTCAGCTTTGACCAGCTTTCCCAGTGAACTTATATTCAACCAACGAGATGACATTCAGTACATGCTCAGAGCTAAGCCCTTGATTTATGCTGTGTTTTGACACCCAAACAAGGAAGGTCAGATGGATGGAAGATTTTCAAAAACAAGGAAACTTTGCCTGGATCATTTGAGACAAGTGAGAGTTTATAAGTTATTGTGATAGGACAATGGGATGGCTATGGCATTGCTGCTTTCTTATCCCTAGAGTCTGAATCTTCATGGCCTGGTCACTCCACATGTTCTAATTTGTGATTCATTTATCCCAATGGTCGCACTCTTGCAAGTGACAAATGGATAGTAACTGTGGGCAAGCACACAGAGGGAAAGTAGCCTGTTTCTTTAGTCAATAATTGGAACATCCTAAGCTCTCAGACACATTAATAGACAACATCTGCTAAAATCAAGAGAGAGTGAAAAACAGGATATGAGGCTTTGGGGATTAACATGAAGGGGATCCAGTATGAGCACAGCTCTCATGACTTGGGTAACTGAGGCCAAGTGACTTGGTTTGGCAAAATAAAAACAACGAAAAAGAAACTATTGGGCTGGGACACCATTAATTTCATTTATGTTTCATCAGGTTCTTTTAGTGGAACAGATAATATAGAGAGACACAAAGAATGTTTTTGAGTCAAAAGGAGAGTCAACTTGATCACGTAGTCTTCAGGGAAGGATGTTTAGATGGTTAGACTATAATTCTTTTTACATTCCCTTTTGAAAGTAAAAAGGGAAGTCAAAGGGACTGCTTAAGATTGTAAAAAATCATTGAAAACCATCATGGCCTTTCCACAATCTTCAGGTGATTCCTAAGTGACAATTATTTCATGAGATTTTTACTTAGTTCTGAAGCAAAACACACATCGATGAAAGCAAGCCACAGTGCTAGTAAATATTATTTGAGTAAGAGCCACTGTAGAGCTCAATTCTGTTTACAGTACATGACGCTGAGTGCCTTCATGACTTTGCCCTGGCTCCAATATGGCAAAATCATAGCCTTCTACCAGAGAAGAAGGATATACTGAAAATTGATTCTGTTATGCAGAATAATGCATATACCTCTAGAAATATATTTCTGTCTGTGACCATTCAGAGATTATTTTGTCCATCAAGACATATCTTTCTCAGTTCAAGAATCAAGATAATTTTGTTTAGAAGAACAAGCAATGACTTACCCATGGGTCTGCAAATTTCCTCTGTAAAGGGCCAGATACTAAGTGTTTTGGGGTCCATGCATTGTATGGATTTTGTGGTCACTACTCAGTTTGCCATTGTATCGTGAATGCTTTCAATGAATGGGCATTCCTATTTTCCAATAAAACTTTATTTTAAAAAATAGGCAGTGGGGAGGATCCTGGGTCATAGATTGCTGAGCCTTGAATTATGCTAAACATTTGCTAATATTTGATATGAGAAACAATGTTTCTCTCTAGCTTTTCTAGTTGAATACAGTGGTTTGAGTGGCTGCATATCCTGAAGTGGTCAAAAGAAGTTGCTTCCTCAGATGATGAAAATGATTAAATGTTACTAGAGGTGGCTGATTGCTTTTTCCTTTGCCTTTTGTATGCCTGCCAACACCTCACTATAGGGTCTTAATACTGAATGGGATCCAGTCTGAGACAGGCTGGTCTTGGACATCATTCAAAAAGATTAGGAACCGGAGAGCCAACAATACCTTATTATAAGGTGACATTACTTATCGGGCATGGATCTCAAGGGTGCTTTTTTTTTTTTTGTACAACGATGTTCCTAATAGAGAGGGCTATTTTCTCAGAGGCGTGAAACTTGAGGAACACATTATTTTTTCTTTCAAATGCCTTTGAGTAGAACAAAGAATAGACTATATTGTATTTCCAGATCTGCTTCCAGCCTACAATGCTTGGATTCTACCCACACTGGCAATAGAGAACTTTCCTCTTGTCTCTGTAGCTGAGTGATCACCTCTTACTTTTATTTTGCCCTTAGGGATGAGATTAAGCCCACCAATTGGCCCCTTGACTCCAGCAAAGTAGCTGAACCTCCAGATGCTCTTAGGAGATCAGTAACCCATGAAACTGGCCCTGGTGAGTTTCCTGAAGCAGGTGTGTTCACCTCTGTACCCCTACTGCCACCGAGGCCTTTATAGTCAGAGGCAGCTTCCCTAGGGGAGAGCTGGGTTCTGAGAGCCCTGGGAAAAGGGGGAGGGTTCTTCTTCTCTCTCTTGTTCTCTCCCTCCCTTCCTCCCTCTCTCTCTCTCTCCCTCATTCCTCCTCTCATCTCATGACTCTCTGGGGCCTGGTGACATATGATCATTTCATACCATTAATCACATTTTCATTCCCAATGAAGAAACTGTTATATCAAAGACACATAGAGTGCAGCAAGAGACCACTTGTTTTGCAGCTCATGTGCCACCCTTAAGAGTTGTAAAAGTCTTTACTCATATTTCAATTTGGAGTTTAAACTGCATAGACTTTCACTGTTCCTTTGAAGTGAACGGTCTGAGAGTTACATGACATTGAATTGATATTTTAGAACATAAGCTGTATTGCTGGCTGTGGGTCACTCAAGGTGTTCTGAGAGGGTGGTGTGGTATGTCTTTCCTGCCCATGGCTGCCGTACCCCAGGGAATCACTGACATGTCTGCGTGGTGTCCTCACCATGCACCAGTCTGTCTGTCCAGTCCTCTGCTCATTTTTCCAGGCTCTGCAGTCCATGGTCACTATTCATTTGTAAGTGGTAATGGTTGTGGGAGGAGCATTCTGCCCCTGCTACACATGGTGCCAGGTACACACTCACTGTATTTTTGTGGCTAAGTGGTCAAATAATGAAAGAATTGGATGATATGGTAACTCTAGCACTCAAATTCTATCTTTGTTTGATTCTCTTTGATTTAATTAAGCCAATATTACAGGATATATGATGTGAATATGCATAAAATTTCGGAGCCTAAAGATGAATAATAATTCCTAAAGAAGGTCTTATTTCCTCTGGGGACCATTAAGATTTTATTTTCTGAGATAAGCTTTTCCTTTTTTTGGTACTCCTAGCACTTTGGCTCTACTGGTCCTTGATGGAAGGAGAGACCCAGACATAAAGGGGGAAGGAGTTACCTTTCCAAGAGGGCAGTAGCGTATCGATGGGAGAACCCATGAGTGTTTGTTACTCCATGTCTGCAAGTGAACCATAGAAGCATCATCTGTGACTATTTCTTTCCTCTTCAATGGAAAATAGATGTCCTGTAATTTTCCTACATGTGAGTTACTTGGTCACCGGCTTCCTGGGCTGATGACCACACCACCGTGAAAGTTTCGGTAAATATTTTGTGCCCCAAATTTGGCTTTGATGATGACTCTCAGGAATGTCCTTTGAGCCCACGTGTAATCCTGGAAAGGAGTCATTCCAATAAAAAGATAGCAAAAAGTGACAGTTACCCAGTTCTTGTCCTTGTCAGTAGGAGAATGGGCTGAACATTCTCTCCCTGGGGCTACAGGTGGTGATCTCCAAACATAAGGGTAACAGCAAAAAAAAAAAAAAAAAAAAAAAAGAAGCACTTTTTAGAGAAACTCAGTATCAGAGGTGGGGAGTGGGAGTGACCCAGTGAGATTTCCGGTTTTGCTGGAAAAATAATTTTCCTTGTTGAGTGTTTGGACAAGAGTAACATCATGGGTTACCCTTGATTACTAAATCCTGTTTTTGTGCAAACAAAGTATAAATTGCAGAATTTTCTTCCCATCCTTGTAGGATTTGAGTCAGCAGTAAGTGGGGAGGGGAGGAGCTGCGTTTATTCCAGTGCATTATTTTTGTAGAAAACTGTTAAACACTCATACCCCACTCCCTGCAGACTAATGCTAAGGAGCACTAAAGGCACAGAATAACGAGACTACAAAAAGGATAAATAAAAACGAAGATTGAAGTGGACTTCTTCATAATGAATCCATCACATCCCTGTTTCTGTTCTTTCCCTCTTTATGTCTCCCTTTCTGTATTTTTCCTCCTTTGTCTCTCTGTCTACATGAAATGCTTCTTCTCTGTAGGTCTCTGTTGTCTTTTGTGCTTCTCATTTCTTTATTTTTTTTTAATAAAAATTTTAAATTTTGGAATACTTTAGAATTTTAGAAAAATTGGAAAGATGGTAAAGAGAACTCTGTATGCCCTACGCTCAAGTTCCCTTTATGTCACCATCATACATTTCTCAAAACAAAGAAATTAACCATTGGTACATTACCAATAATTAGATTTCAGAATTTATGCAGATTTCATCAGTTTTTCCACTCAGTCCCTATGTATTTCCAGGATCCGATCCAGGACGTCAAATTGCATTTAGTAGTTTTCTTATTTTATTTTATTTTTTCTTATTTTACTTTTGTATTTTCAGATCCTTTTCTTTTTTCCCAGGTGAGGGTATTGTACTGCCTCTTTGTTGGGCAAGACACATCTTGTCTCTATGTAGTGAGAATTTACATATTTCTCATGTTTCCTCTCTAGGCATATACCAAAAGATCAAGGATTTCATCTTGCCCAAAAGTTAATGCTTCCTAAGAACTCTTATAATTTTCCATTTGTAGGGAGTGTGTTTTTCTCACCTACCTTGCTCTCCATTGTGTTTCAAACTAAATGCAGATCAGAATTAGGACGCCATATTTCCTGCTGAGAAAAAGCAGTCAAGTCACACGAAGAAATAGGAACAGCTCCAAGGGTTCCAGAGCCCTAGAACATTTAAAGATGTGCCGTGTTGGGACCGCAAAAGTATAAATGATTGTCAGTTAACACGTTTTTGTTATGGGGTTATAATGCACAGAGGGCTCCTGAAAGCTGGTATCATTGATTCTTAGAATGCCAAGGATGAAAGGAGCCATAGAGAGACCTACTTTACCCCAGTTCTTTTATAGAACTGAAAACTGGGGCCAAGAAAGGAATGGACTTGCCAAGTTCCAATGGAGGGTAAATGCTAGAATCCATTTCTTTTTCCTTCTGTTCCAGTGATTTTTATACAAGTTTTGGCAGGAAAAGCCTTCATGTCCAATGCTATGGGGTAAGTAGTTGACCGATGAATTAAGTCATTTAAAACAGAGGATCATTAAAAACGATAGTGTGTATATTTTAGCATTAACATTTTCTTTTATTTTAAAAATAGAGAAGTGAACACATTTTGAATGACTTAAAAAAAAGTATGGCCATGGCTAATTTATCTTTTCTGAGTATGAGTCCAGGGATTGGAGGTCATATGGACTTCTTTATATAAACCACACTTTCCATTTAGATTTCTATGAAAAAAACACTAATAATGAAACACTAAAAATCTATGCAAAACAAATGCAGCTGGTATAAGATGTTCACATTTAGAAGCAAGACAATTCCTACAAACCAAGAGTGATCGGCTGTTTGTGGATATGGGTTAATGTGCTTCACAGAGAGAGAAGAGTGTATGGCAATCTGAGAAGCATGTAGTTGGAATTAGCTAAGGAGTGTACTCAGCTTTCCAACATTTGTAGCATCACCAGCATGAAGGCTTGCCCAGACATTCTAGCCCACAGGTGCCCCTGTCATTTCCAGTTTCTTGATCACTTATTCACTGTGTCACCTTATCATTTAACAAAAGCTGTCCAACTCCCTTTCTTTCATAGGAATATGCCTCAATTTTACCTAAAATATAGTAGTGACTTGAGACAGATACCAGGACATACTTTTCTTGTGTTCTTACCCAGAGGTTAGCTTAGAGATGGACAAAGACAGTCATGAAAAATGTACTTATTGAGTTCAATTGAATTTGCTGCAGATGCCTGCTGAGATTACCCAGGGCCTCTTGTGTCCACTGTCAGTAGAGTTGTGCAGGTGCTCTTTGAAGGGCTCTTCTATTCATGGCCCTAGCATGGGCACATTAGAGAATAGCCCAGCTAGAATACTACGATACCAGGGTGCAAGCTGGCACTTCATCAGCAGGGAAATCGAGGATCCCTCAAGGCTGTGTTGTGTGTCCTCACTACCATGGAGAAATCCAAGCTTAACTTGTGGATGTTGATCCTACAAAGCAGAGCTCTCCGGCAGGAAAGGTTGCTAATCACTAGAATTGATTATCAAGGCAAGTCCTGGGAGTACTTTCCCACAGGCATTTATAACAGGACAGACTCATCTCTCTCTGGTGTCATTGAGCCACATGGCTACATTTGTGCAGTTTAGCTACTGATGTTCTCTGAACTGTCCAAGAAAAAAGGACAGCTCTTCTCTTCTCTTGTGAAAGCTTCATAGGGAGACAGCTCCATAACCCCTAGAGGAGGTCCTTTCAATGCTTTATCACTCCAATCTTGCGAAGACCTTCTTTTGTCCAATGGCAAGCTCTCTGGATAAAACTTAAACATGCTTCCTTTTGCTGGTTCTCTGTAGGCATGGCACCAAATCATTGATTTATTTAATTATTTATTGTGTTTGCAAAAGAAGTCTCAATAGACTGAAGAGCTATGCTTGGGTCACTCTTTTCTCTTCTGTAGGTAAACACCTCCAGTTCCTTTAACCTTTCCTTGCAGTAATTCTTTCTCATCCCTTTAATCACATTGGCTGTTCGTCTCTTGCCAAAAGAAGGAACAGCAGATTAGTTCATGCTGGGGCATGAGGAATCTCTGTTGATATGTGTGTGGGCTGTGCATGTGACATCCAGCATCTGACTTCATGGACAGCACATATTCCGGGGACAGGCAAAGTATGGCAGGAGGTAAGACAAAAGAGAGACGGACGAGGATTACAATGTTTATGAGATGTCTTGCAAAAGACTATTTAAAAGACTTTAAAAAATGTTGTTCTGTAGGCTTAAACCCGGTGTTTTTAAAAACAGATCAAATGGTTTAAATATGATACTGTTCCTCCACTTTGCAAAACCTTAGACTTTCCTCTTGAGTATAAAATGTTTCCAACACTGAGTAGGGTATCATAAAAATGCAGTTTGTAAAAAAGCATGCTGACACTGCAAAAATTAATCATTTTCTTGGAACTGGAGTCTTTTCAATTCTCACAGAGGTAAACGCAGGGAGAAGTGGACTTTTTTTCTCTTTCCTCTTGTAAAGTTAATTGATTTGCTTGTCTCAGTTTTCCCAAAGGAAATATTTTGGTGGAGCACCCAGTGAATGCTCACCACCAGTCTCTTTCAGCTTGTCGGTCAAATGCCAGTCTTGGGTTCCGGAGCTCTTTCATCACAACTGTTAATGGTTTTGTGGGAGGAAAAAGTGGCCAAACACCCAACACCTTTAGAATAGTTACCCAGGAAGAGTTTATGCTATTTTCCCATTTTCTTAAATGTTGTAAGAAATCATGACTGTTATTGTCTTCCACTGTCAAATATATTTGCCACTTCTTGCCACTCAATTCAATAACAGAAAATCCTGAAATGAGAGGAGGGATTGGATATTAGACATTTTAAGACAGACTTAGAGAATGTACCTATGCAAGAGGGAGCTGATTGAAGATTGATGAGATACTTTGAGTTCAGGCATGGGTTTTGTTATGTCTTTTAATCTTAGGGAAGGTACCTCCTCTGTGGTCGAGCATCTCTTTTTAGAAGAGTCCGTGAAGATAAAAAGCAAATCAAAATGCCAGTGACATTTTTGAAGTTGAAAACTTTATATTGGAACCTCCCAAACCAGTCACTGGTATTTATAAATTTCTAAACTAGCTGAGGAGCTCTGAAGGTGAAGAGCTGCATGGGCTTTGGTGAGGAGAAGCACAGAATCTCAGATCTAGAAGCATGTTGAGAATCATCTAGTTCATTTATGTGTGAATCTGACTTCAAAATGTGTTGGTGGTTGTTTATCTGCCTTCTAATTTATTCAAAGAGTGGTCTTATACTCCCAAAGTCTCTTCATCTTCAGGCTAAATGGTCCCAATTCTTATCCTATCAAGTTACTTGGATTCTTTCTCATCTAGATTCTCTCTACTGGAAACCATTTTAGTTTGCTGAGATTCCTCTTAAAGTCTGGCTCCTTAAATGTACCCTCTGCTGTGCATTTATTCATCTATGTGTAGATATTTTGTACCTAACGGCAGTACTTTCATTTTTCCTTATAACTTGTTATTTTATTAGAACCCGGCATCCCTATCATAGAGTTGATTAGTTTTCCTCTTATCTCAATGTTATCATATACTTTCTAAGCAGCTGAGCTGTCCTTATCCTAGTCATTAAAAACAACATTGAGTAGAACAGAGCCTGACATAAACTAAGCATTAAATATAGTTCAGTGTGGAAATAAAGGTGGAAAGGGAAAGAGTAAAGGCAGCGAGGCAGAAGAGACAAGATAACCATGGAAAAGTGAAGAACACAGGGGCCCTGTAGGATGGACAGGAATCCTACCTGCTGCGTGAGCTCAGCCTCTGGGGACACCTGTGGGAAATGAACCCACCCGCCTGGGCAAGCACTGTCTTTTCTTTGCGGGCTTAGGAGACCTGGTGGGACCTAGTGAAAATCTGCTAGAATTAATAGCCTTGAAAATTTGAAGGGAATCTGAACATTTTATTCATGATTGAGTCAGTTGACAGTTGGCAAAGGCAACTTCCTGTTTTTAGGGGGAAAATGGATTAAAAGTGTTTCTGAAAAGATTCAAAAAATCTTTGTGGACACTAAATTGCTCCTGGAAATCAGTATTTTGATGATGATAGTGTAAATGAATCAGGATCACATGGATTACATTTCTGCCCAAGGACATATGGTTTCAACATGAATGGAAAAGTGGTTTTCTCTCTTTCTGAGTCTTCGAGCCTCTTCCCTTCCATCTGCGAAGGACAAGGGAGAGATTGAGAGCTTCACAAAACCTCAAATACACCTGGCTTTCTTCTTGCCGCCATTGAAGTCTTTACGGATGAGTTTTTATTACCTAAATAAACGTAGCTGTGGAAAACTAATAAACATTCCCAGCTTCACCAGGTGGGTCTCATGTCAAAAGAGCACAGTCTGAGGTTTTCTCCCTCTCTCTTTCGTTTCTCTATTTGTCCAGCTTTCAGATTTTTCTGGACATTTTAAAAATCGCTCTGTCCTCATATACTCCCAAGTATAATTAAATCAACTCTTCTATATTTCCTTTATAGCTCACAACCCTCGACAAGTACTGTCTTAGTTGATAAGGAGGAAGAAAATCCTTAGTAAGTTTAATACTCTCTTTTGCAGTTGTATCTTCTCCCTACCTTCAGAGCTGGTTGCAAAGCCTTTTTGAATATCCTGCTACGTGTCACTGTGACTTCTAAGGGGCCCTCAGTAATTCCTTATTCAGAATGTCTATGGCTGCTCCAACTCAAATTTTAGCAATCATTTCCCCAGATGGGTTCCCATCTTGTTCCTAAGTCCCAGTATGGCTGAGTCTCTGTTTTTAGTTATCTCTCTAAGTGAACAAATTTCTCTGCTCTTCCCCATTATTATTGACAAGATTCCTACATTGCAATCTTAGTCCCTTCAGTGGCTAGACACTTATCTGGTAGCCCAAGCCCCAGGGCCTGGATTTATTCCTTCTGAAATCAGAATCCCTATGCTCAGGCCTTCTAGATGCTGTCCTAGTATGGGGGTGCTTGTTTTTGTCTACCATTCGTAAACTCCCATCTACCCTGCAGATTTCCTGCTCATGTGTTACACTCACTCATTTTATTATTATTATTATTATTATTATTATTATTATTATTATTATTTTGCTCATTCAGTATGTATCCATTGCTTCTTATGTTACAGGAATGGTGCTGGTGTTGTGTGAACCAAACAGGAATGAGCCAGGTCAAAAGTAGAGTGGGCAAAGGGAATGGCACATACACTGACTTCTGGACGTGACACCACAAAAAAGGCAGAATCTCTGCTCTCACACACCTTTCACTAGAGTTGTTAGATGATAAGTTTCACCTGGAAGTTTTGTTAAACACACACATTTCCAGACTCTTTCCTTGGAAATTCTGAATTGGTAGGTCTGGAGGAGGACCTGGAAATTTACATTTTAATAAGCTTTGCTGGTGATTCTTATCCATCAGCAAGTTTGGAAAACTCTGCAGCATGGGATGTGCTAAGGCTCAAACTTCTGTGTTTGGAAACTGAGAGATTCTATCTGGTTGGATTGTGGGTTGCAGGATGGGAGTCGGTGAGAGATGTGTTGGAAAGTTAGCAGGAGCCAGATCACGAGAGACTTCAGGCACCACCTAAGCGCCCTTGACTTTACCTACAGGCTGTGGAAGGAAGTGATATGACTATTGAAAAGTCCACTCTTGGATATTTGGATGGTCAGGAGAGAGGCAGAGGTGAGGGTTACAGGATAGAGTGAGAAAGATTATGTCTGTGGGTCTTGACTTGCCTCTAAACATTTGGGATGGAGGTGTGAATTTGAAGTTGTCTAGACACATATGGAAATTGAACATCTTGGTCAATTTGGATCTTTTTGGTTTCTTTTCCCCAACACATATATTGATCTCTTGGTTTCTCAGATTTCCATGTGTGATTTTGTCTTAGACCAACTACCTGTGACCTAGCTCCTATATTCAGGTCCCTAATTCCTGTTCAGCTTTCCGGGTCTGCTTCAACTTCTGCTCTTGGCTTTCTCTGCCTTAACTAGTTGGACTGGGACCTCAATTCTCAATAGCCATGCCTTGGAAGGGTGGCCAGCCTGCATCTCTCCTACCACCTTATCCCATATGCATAGCTTGTATTTCACTTTGGGTAGAATCATTTCTTATTTTTCTAAACCTCTGTGGTTTCCTACAGGAACACAGAGCCACCCCTCCTCCCTGCCCCCAGAATGGTGGGAAGCTTTACCTTCCACTGTGTGATGAACATCTATAAGAGTATAGACTAGAATGTCCTTTAGGATTTTGGCTTTAGGATAAGAAGGTAATTAGGGAAAGCCTACTTTCTTGCCCCATCTCTCTCCCATGACTTTTATCTTTAAAACTAGATTTTTGCTTTGGAAACACTACTTCTATTGATCCTGTGTTGATTTTTAAGGTGCTAATTCTAGAAACTAGGGTGTTAGAAAAGCATTTCCCCATAGGAACAAGCAGCAAATGATACTTTTTTTTTTTTCACACTGCTTTTAAACCAAATCTGTGGACTGTTTTTTCCCTTCCTTTGGGTTGAATTCTTGGCCAGGTTCCTGAAAACATTTCAGATGCTTTTAAGTGATAAAAAATACACTAGTCACTTTTAGCCTCAAGATATGCAACTGAAATTTGTTGCCCAGTTGAATAGTTAGCATGGCAATACCAAAACATAGTATTGCTTTAGTCTGGCAAGCCTGCAGAGGAAAGGAAGGTTTATGGTAGATCTCTCCTTCCAGATGAAGTTGTCTTTTTTTAGAAGGCTAATAGCAAGCTTTCTGTGTGGGCTTCTTAGAGCCCCTTTCTGTAGGATTGAAATACAGGAGACATGATCTTACCCCGCCCCATTCTCCAATAAAAACCCTTTTTAGAGAAAACCTCGCTTCTCTTCTTTTCAAACCTTGTATAACCTTGAGGTTGGGAAATGGATGAGGGCTGACCCAGCCAGCTTCAAAACCACCTAGGCAGTCTGATCCCTCACTATGTGATGTGGAGATACTTGGCATCCAGCGTTTTGTTCTTGGTCTTTCTTCCTTGGCAAAACCTAAGTGAGAAAGAGTCGCTGGTACAATTCCATTAGCAGGTTAATTTTGGCCAGCGCCATACACTCTACAGAGTGTTTTCACATATATTCATTTCATTTGTTTTGTAGCAATTCCATGGAATAAGCGGGACAAAAAAGTGACATCCAGATAGATTAACTGGTGCATATGAGCCCAGAAAGATATTAATGGTGGAGTCTGGATCAAAACCCAAGTCTTACAGCTTAAAGCTGGGTTAGGACTTTGCCTGGTAGAGTGGAAATGTGAGAAGTTTCAAAATGGGCCCAAATCCAGCTTTCCTTGTTGCTATGTTCTGACTTTTATGTAAAATTCTTAACCTTGGTCCTTCCTTACTCTCCTAATATAAGATGGAGATCATACCGTATTTGTTCACAATTTTGGTGAAGAGGGAATGACATAAAGTGATGCTGAGGATCCTTTAAAATGCAAGCCTGGACAGCGCCTGAAATTTTGAATTCCTAACAGGCTCCCAGGTGCTGCTGCTGGTTTGTGGGCTGCCCACGAACCGCCAGAGCATAATGCTTGTCAAATGTGTGATTCACAGTAGGCAGTCAATGAATGTCAGTTTCCTTCTCCTTTCTGATGATCCATTTGCTCTGCTTTCCATTTGATTTTAGAATCTACTATAAATGTACTCAACTTGTCATTTGGCACAGAGTCAGAGATAATATAAAATACACGTTAAAAAGACACCTCCTCCCCCAAACCCCTCATAGGGTCTTCTTTGAATGCAGTCAAGGGGAGAATGGAGTAGTGTCTGAATTCTGGCTCTCAGCAATATGGTGCCAGCAGTACTAACGTGAGAAAAATTACCCAGGTCAGAGGGATTGCCTGATTCTGGGTTCCCAAACAGCAACGGTGTCTTCATGGAGCTACAAAGTAAGTGGAGGGCTTGCCAACAAAGTTTAAAAGATGTTTTTGAGAGTTATTTTAAAGAAATTAGATGGTTGTAACAATCATGGAGATGGCTCATGACGGCCAAATCTATAAGCCGGCTATACATTTGGGCAAGTTTCAACGATATCTATCGAGAATGAAAGGACAAAACTATACTCACACCCCAAACCTAACTTCCACTGCTGAGCACATCTGTTGGAATCCTGTCATGGCAGCATATTGGGGTTTGTTTAAGCTCCTTAATCTTTAAGAAGATGTAAAGAGATCTTTAAAAGAGATCTAGGAAAACCTCTCTTGCCAGCAAAGGGCTGCGAATTCTGCATTCCATGTTCAGTGCCTTTGTGTGATAATCAAGTACCATTTTAAATTGTCACCAGTTCCAAAAAATAACCCTAATCTGCAAAGGGGAGGCATTTCTGTAATGGTATGCAGTTCTTTCATTGTATTTCCTCAATTTATTTAGGAGACTTGGTATTTTTTTTGGAGTAAAAACACCTCATCTGCTAACACGTTGAACATATGAACTACCGAACCAGTCTGAGATGAAGTAGAATGAATTCCTCCCCTAGGTGGACAAAATCAGAGGAGACTCCTGCTCTCCCCAGGTGGCCATGCTTGGTTTGTGGTTTGCGGTGTGTAGGAGGGAATATTGACGTATTGGACACATGCCGTGGAAAAAAAGAACCAAGAGGAGTAAAATTGTTTGTGGTATAGAAAGGCCCATTTTGTTTATTAATAGAAAAGACTAGAATATGCAGCAATTTTCTTGCAAAAGTAACAGAAATTTATAGAAACTAGAAGAGTAGAACAGAACAATTTGTTGTCCCTGAAATTTTTTTCATTACCAATAAATGCAGACCATAATGACATGTTTACTATTTTTTTCCATTGCAAAAGTCATACTTACAAAACAATATTTGGAAATATAGAAAGTTAGTGAAAATATGTCCATATTTTTGGCATTGAAAGGCAACCAGGTTTAACGTTTTGTAATGGTTTCTTTTAGTAATGTTTCTTTTGTAATGTTTCTTTTCTGTAATGTTTCTTTTCTGCCTTTTCTCTGCCAGAAAAAAAAAATTGGTTACTGAAAACGTTTTTGACCATAATGTGTGGGTTGATGGCCTCAGACCCACCAAGAAAGGAGGTAATTGGTCCCTCCATAATAAGATAGTGCTAAATGCCTGTAGTTAGCAAGAAAGGTAAAGTCTCCACAAAGCCATTGTTAATGTCTTACACCCCTTGTCAAACAGGGTGTCTCTTTTATAGATCTATGCGTTATATGGACAAGTACTCTGAGCTCGCTGTAGTGGGGGTCATTGATCCCCCTTTTAAACTGGTGTCCCTGAACCCTCCTTTCTTGAGACTATTAGTCTGGTCTCCTCCCACATCTGCTGAGAATCCTGAGGCCTCCCTCCGCTTGCTACCTGGCTTGGGAAGAACCTCCCCCCACCCTGACCACACACACAAAAGTTCTTGGAAGGGTCGTAATTTGAACTCTTGAATGAGAGCAAACCTGTAATTTTCACGAATTAAAGAACTGGTAATCCCCAGTCTCTGGCTGGTGAGCAGCCCTCCTTCCTTTCTGCAAGATGAACTTTATGAACAAGGTCACATTTAAGCGATTCTGAATTTATGCTCTTATTCTCTACATAAAGAGTCAGATAGCCTATTGAAGAATCAGCTTCATCATACTCTTAAAATTAATTTGTAGTTGCCCTGACATATGAACATTGCACAATTTAATGGGTCTTGCAACAATAATGTGTTAGTAGGTGTATCTATTTGTTGGATGTTTTGGATTTTATTTTTCATGAACCTTATTGAGGTAAAATTTACCAACAAAATATCTTCCAGTTGAGGCTTTGACAATTGTGTTCTGTGTAACCAACACCGTGATCCCTATAAAGGTAAGTTCTTGTCACTCCGAACTTCCCTCAGTCTCTTTGTGGTCAGTCCTCACCTGTACCCCCACTTCAAGCAATTACTGATCTTCTGTCACTATCAATTAGTTTTGCCTAATCTAGAACTTTATATGGATAGAATTATCCAGTATGGATTCATTTGTGTATGACTTTTAAAAAATTTGTTAAAAGTGTATTGATTTATTTTGAGAGAAAGCAAGTGGGGAAGGGGCCGAGAAAGAGGGAGGGAGAGATAGAATCCAAAGCAGGCTCCACGCTGTCAGTGTAGAGCCCATTGCAGGTCTCAAATCTAGGAACCATGAGATCATGACCTGAGCCAAAATCAAGAGTCAGTTGCGTAACCGACTGAGCCACCCAGGTGCCCCTGTGTATGGTTTCTTTAACTGAGCATAATGTTTTTGACATTCATCCACATTTTTGTGTCTTGACATGTGTTGTGTTGTTACTTTTTATTGCTGAGCAAGATTCCATAGTATGGCCATACTACAACTTATTTATTCATTCATCTTAATACCCTTCTGATGTCTTCCGTGTCTGTAGTGATATCCTCTTTTGCCCTTTCTGATATTGGTGACTTCTATCTTCTCTCTCTCTCTTTTTTGAAGTCTTGCTAAAGATTTTTCAGGTTTATTGATATTCTTCAATATCAATATTGTTGTTTTCCTGTGTGCGTGTGTTCCATTTCTATCTTCATTATGTTCATGTTTTCCTTAATATTGTGCATATCTGTAATAGCTGTTTTAAAGTCCTTGCTGCTAACTCCATTATCTCTGTCATTGTGCACCTGTTTTTATTGACTTAATTTTCTTTTGGTGATGGGTCATACTTTACTGCTTCTTTTCATTTTAAATACTTTTTTAAAATTTTAAATACTTTTGTTAGGGTGCTGGATATTGTAAACGTGATGCTGTTGAACGTCTGGATTTCCTCGATCATTGTGAGGCTTGTTTTGAAGCTTTCTTAGAGTGAGTCAAAAGTTTGCTTTCCTTTAGGGCTGACTTAATTCTACTCTGAAAGCATTGCCCCTTCAGGAGTCTCTAGTAAATAGTTCAGGGCGTTCAGCAAGATCTCCATTCTTTCTGGTTACAATTCAACTTCTGGTTCACAGAGCTCAGAAACTTGGCCTCTTAGAGTATCAACTTATCCATGTATAGCTAGATATTCAACAGAGGACTCAAGGTAACGTTTAGATATATTTCTGGCACTCTTTTTCTCTGGTACTCTGCCCCTCATGTTTCAGCTCTCTTGGTCTCCTTGAACTCTGATCTCTTCTCGTAAATGCAATAAGATGGCTGTGCTCAGCTAGGGTTCCACTTTATTTTGTTGTAGTCTGGGGAGTGGTTACCTCTAGCTAGAAAGTCGTGTTGATGCTCGGATGTACTTCATTTCTTCCCCTGTTTTCAGAACTCACAGTTTTGTGCTATGTCTGTTTTACAAGATCCCAAAACACTTGCTTATATATTCAGTTTCCTAATCACTTATAGCAGTTATTCAATCACATTCAGAAGTGGTAGTCCCGAAATATGCTCCAAAAATATTTAGATCTCTTCAGAATGATCAGTGCTTCATTCTTCAGGTTCTCTCAGTAGTTTTTAGGAGCTCCAATCCATTTATTCTCAAATACATGGACAAATCACTTGGAATACTTTAATGCGATAAACAAACAACATTCCTTCTCTGCTTACCGTTGTCACCCTGACTTCTTCTCCCTTAAATTAGTAGGATGCTTTTTTTTTTGTTTTTAAGGCCATGGCTTTAGTGGTTAAGGTAAAAATTCAGTTTTCAAACTTAGTGGGTAGGGAAAAAATTGTTCACCCCTTTTATTTTGGAGGGATAAAATCAAAAGAATGAAGAACATTACCACAGTTAATGTTGCCCAACAGACCCCTAGGTAACTTTCCAGAAAGTTTCACCGAGGATATCTAAAGATTCGCTTAGAGATGTCTCAGTAGGCATTTCTTCTTCTCCTCCTCCTCCCCCTCCCCCTCCCTCTCCCCTCCTTTAGATATCTTTAACTATATCTAGGGATTTGCTTAGAGATGTCTCCATAGGCATTTCTTCTTCTCTTTCTCCTCCTCCTCTCCCTCCTCTCCTCCCTCATCCTCTTCTCCCTCCCCTCCCCCTCCTCCTCCTTCCTCTCTTCCACCTCCTCCTTCTTCTATAATACTGTATCAGCAAACTTAATCACATGTTAAGGTCTTGGTATTTATCAGAAAGGGATTTGAGCCAAGGTGTTTTAAGTTGATCAGAGTCTGGAGTGAGAAAGATCTCTGTTTTCATGAACCCTTTCAGAAAAATTTCCCCCTAT
Organism: Mungos mungo; assembly: GCA_004023785.1. NCBI lineage: Eukaryota > Metazoa > Chordata > Mammalia > Carnivora > Herpestidae > Mungos > Mungos mungo. Next base: position 27,293 of record PISW01010996.1, read on the forward strand.
TTATCAGGAATGCCAAATTCCTCAGATTGAAGTGGATACTCTGGGCACAGTTCAATGTTGCAAGAATAAGTGCCAAGGGGAATGTGTTTCCTGTTCTAACTCTCTCACTCGTAGACTTCTGAATTTTCTCTGAAGGGTACTTAGGAAAACTGGAATTGATAGAGTAATACAGTTTGAATTATATTTTGTCATTGAAAGAGGGAAGTTGGTAACTAATGATTTATTTTATTTTATTTTATTTTTGGTGAATTAGTTCAATATAACTTTGAGGAGAGCCTCAAGTCTTAATATTACATACAAAGTAAGAGGATTACATAAAGTGTGAAGAACAATTTCCTTTGATTTTCTGAAAAAGATGTTGAAGACCTGAGAATGAAAAACGAGTTGAATAATGTAATAATGGTTGGGTTCATCAACGTTTTGATGTGTCAAGTTTAAACATCCTCTAGAAGGATGATCAGGAAATATGTGGAACTGTGTGGCTCCTAATGATTTACAAGAAAATAAAAATCATGCCAAGATTCACTGAGAATTGCATTGATATTGGAAACTGTAGGTTTCTAAAAAGTGTATAAGAAACTAATACTGAGTTTAGAGTATTTCAGCTAGTAATCAAACACAGAATGTAATAAGATAGCTGATGAGATATTTTCATACTTGATTTTCTCAAATAAATAAAGGCTGTTGTTGATTCCATCAAGACAATTTTGCCTGTAGGACAATAACCAGCATGTGTTTTTATCTCCATGAACATATGTTTGCAATTGCACCCATAAAACTTTTTTAGGAGGAGAAAGTTTGCTGGCCTCTGAAATGAGATTAGTGCTTCCATAGCAGAATCCAAAGCCAACAAGATAGGAAGCACAGAAAGCCTTCTGAAAGAATCAGATTAGTGAATCAGTCAAGGATGGTGGGAAACATGGGGGTTGATAGACTTGTCATATCCTCTTACAAATGTTCTCACCATCAAAAAAGCACTATGTGCCTTTGACTGCTATGATTGGACATCAGATACTACCAGATCCTGGTCACAGAGGAACTTACGGTTTAAAAGGGGGGCTTTTTTTGAATAAGTAAACAAATTAGGAGACTTAACATGCCAGTCCAAAAGTATTGGAGCGCTAGAAAATCTAAATTTGAATCTTGGCTTTGTTACTTAAAGTGTGATTATAGAAATGTATTTTCATTTTCATGGGCCTTAGTTTTTATCTCAGGTAATAGCGTCAAACCTTTCAGGTAGAAATCCTAGGGATTACCCATCATGCCTCATTTACCCTCACCCCTTACCTCCTTTAGCAGTAGGTCCTGCTGGCTCTACTTTTAAATAGTAGAGCCCTTTTGCAGTTCCTGCCTAAATCCAAAGCACCAATATCTCTTGCTTAATTTGTTAGCTTCTAAACTACTACTTTTGTCTTGCCCTCTTCTTGGCCAAATGCCAGATTGATCTTTAAGTATACATTGGATTATACCGCTCCCCTCCCCTACTCTGAACCCTCCAGTTTCTGCCCACTGTATTGGAATACCATATAAATTCTTCTCCATTCCCTTCATAACTCCCTGAGAACTTGTCCCTGTTTGCCTCATCTCTGGTCATGTCTGACTCTCCTCCTTTCCTTCCATACCTTCCTCACACCCTTGCAGTCATCATGCCTAGAAACTTGTTAAACTCATTTCTTCCTCAAGCAATGCTCTTTACTCCATTTCTACGTACCTGGCATCTTATTACAGAAGTTCTGTGTCTAGCTCATATGTTACCGTCTCGAAAAGGCTTTCCCTACCTTGCTTAAAATAGTCTTGGTCTCTCTCATTCTTCTTGCCTTGTTTTATTTTCTTCATGACAATCTTGCCACCTGAAATTTTATTATTTTTAAAAATATTTCTTCCTTACCAGAAGGCAAGTTCCATAAGGGTGGACTTTGTCTGTCTTGTTCACTATTTGAAGCACATAATGAATACCCAGTAAATATCTCTCAAGTGAATAATTTTTAAATGGGAGTGCTGATAAGATATTACCTTTTAGGCTCTATAAGGATGTAGTAAGAGAAATACACATACCTATATATACTTTAAAACCATAAAGTACTAAAATATTAGTTAGTCAGAGACCTAAAACAAATGATTGGAAGGCATATAAGTATTGGGACATAGTACTGATCAGTGTCTTCATGAGCTGAGCCTTTGGTCTTATATTTAATTCTAGTTTCTGTGTTAAGAGGAAATAAGTGGATTTTATGCAGGTGGACAAAGTACTCATGACTTACTTTTCACAATTTGACTCATGGATTAACTCCTGACTCATTATTATACTCCAGCAATTACAAAATTTCTAATCCCTCTGGGAGGATGGGGGCACATTGGAATGTTTTGTTTGCAATAATACTGCCTATCACACAGCAGCGTTTTCATCCTTCCCACCAGCTCGATGGGAATAGCCTTTATGAGTCATCCCCTTGCCCTACAAATAGGCACAAATTCTGCAAAGTCCTCAGTTCTCTCCCTTTAGATTCTGAAACCACAATTAAGCATTGTACGAGCAATGATACCTCTTAGGACAAGTGTGGGAGCAACGGTGTGACCTACAGATACAATATTGGTGATGTGTTCCTTGGATTTGCTGCTTAGTGGGACTCTCCAAATTCCCATCTTGTTCTAAACCTCCAAGCAGCGATCAGTGCAGGTAGCATTGCCAGATTTAGCAAATGAAAATAGAGAATGGCCAGTTAAATTTGAATTTCAGATAAAGAAGTGGTTTTCTGGTATAAGTTGGTTGGGCGGTACTTATGGCAGAAAGTGATGGATTATTGAGTCAAAACTCAAATGTAAATGGGCATCACGCATTGTACCTAGCAACACTATGTGTAGGAAGAAAACCAGTGGCATCATTTCCGATACTATCACTGGTTCTTTGGTTCAGAGCACAGTGTGCCAGCCTCAGTGAAGTGAGGCTGGGGTGCTCAGACTCTTGGATGCATTCAGGTTGTCGAGGTGCCGTCTTTATTGTATCCCAACTAATGAGAATATTTACTATCTCTCCTTTCATGTATGTGACTTTAATATACATTTCCCTTTATTTGAATGGCTTTGGGTGGGACATAGACATCAAGGAGAATTTCCCCATGATGTCTGGCTAACTCTGAATACCTCTTGGCATTTCTATGGTATACTTGATCACAGTGGATTAGCTGATCAGTTACTGCTCCCAAGATCTCTGTCCTCTCATTCCAGGGTCAGAGATGGACTTTATTAAAGCTAATGAAGCTGTAACTTTAGGGCTTCAACTTATATAGATCTCTTCTAAGACCCTACACCTTGTTTTGTATTATTTTTCTTAAAATCATCCCCCACCCCAAACTGTATAAGTTTCAGCTCCACAAAAGCCTGGATCTATTCCCCCACACCACAACCTTGTCTAGGGATAAGAAGCCTAGAAAAGTAGCTCTAGAGAATTGCTGTTTTGGATAAAATGTCCAAATTGGCAAGGTAGATAGATGTTTTATACTTAGCCAAGTTGTGTTTGCTTGTCTTAGGTCTCAAACAACTCAGTTCATTTTGGTTACTGGCTTATTTCTTTTCCCAGAGCTCACAGCTGTCACATGATGCTCTCAGGAACACAGGGCAGGAATTTAACGGTCAAACAGATCCTTATGTTTCCTTTTCACTGGACAGCACCTACTTCAACATCTCTACCACTAGTTCTAGTTTATGCCAATTTCATAGCAAAATTCTGGCTCTCTGGAAGGAAGCTTTAATGCTCTTTGGCTGGGATCTTTAGATTATACCTTCATTAGTACGTCACCTAATTTAACAACTTCTCGTTGTGCTTTGCTCCAGTGCTCGACCCCCAGCTAGGACAGTAGACATCTCCCACAGTCTTGCAGAATATCAGCGACATGGACACAAACCCTGGAAGTGGCCCACCAGTTTCTTCAGACCCCAAGATTACTGTGAACCCCGGATGGTCCCGGTCCTCTCTCTAGGGATATTTTCAGTTTCCTGTAGGAAGGGCTGGAAAGAGATTATGTTGGAGTCACCCAGGGCCCCATCCTTGCACTTCCTCTCTATTTTTAGGTACTCTCATTCCCTGGGTGATCTCATCTTTTTGTCATGGCTTTAAAAAGTATCCCAACACTGCCAATTCCATAGTTTATATCTGGGAAGTAATTGGGGGGTTTAGAGTAAAGAAGTGATGAGATCCAATACATACTTGAAGGATCAACTCAGAATTTCTTCCCTGAACTCAAAACTTATTCAGCTTCTCCCCTGGACCTCCATTAGGCATCCATGAAAATTAATAAAAGGAAACCTCAATGAGAATGGAGTTGTGAGGCCAGCAGGAGGAGCTCTGAGGTCCAGCACCAGTTGTCAATTGCAGACCCAAAAGGAATAGACCTTGAAGGTGGACGCTACTATCTTAGCCAAAAGAAGATTTCTTCAGCTCCTAGCAACGGCCCAGCCAATGAGAGAGTCACAGCTCAGCCAATGAGAGGCTACTATACTTCCAACTCCCAGTTTACTCCAAACACTTATAAAAAAGTTTATAACAGCCCCTCCAAAATCCCCCTTTTCCTCTATAAAAGAGCGTTCCTCCCCTTTGTTCTCTGTACTGACTATTGTTTTGCTGTAGTTTGCTCCTCACAGATTGCAGTTCTCAGCTATTTGTGAATAAACCCATTTTTTGCTGATAAAATTACTGACAGTTTTACTTTTAAGGTTAACATATTTCAGTCATAATAACTCAGTTCCTGATCTTACCTCCAAATGTAGTCTTTCTATAGTTTTCCATTTCAGTAAATGACCATTCCATGCTCCTAGATGCTCGGACCAAAACCTTGGGGTCATTTCTGACTCATTTCTTATTGTCATATCATGTGTTCAAGCTGTCTAAATAAAAATCTACAAAATACTCATTGTCTCTACCTTCAAAATATATCCAGAATCCGATCACCTCTCATCAGCCTCACTGCAAATACCTGGTCCAGGTCACCTTAACCTCTTACTTGGTTGGAGTAGTCTCGGATCTGGTCTCCCTGCTTTAGTCTGTAGTCAACACACCAGCCAGAGTAGTTTTTTCAGCACACAAGTCAGAACATGCTATCCTCTACCCAAAGACCTCAAAGAGCTCCCACATCACTAGGAGCAAAAGGCTATGCCCTATAATAGCCCACAAGGTGGTGCCTCATCAGACCCCTCAACTTGCCTGACTTTATCTCCTAATACTTTCCCCACCACTCACTATGCTCCAGCCATGTTGACCTTTATGCTGCTTTTCACACAAGATGGGCGTAGTCCGTATTCAGTGCCTTTCCATTTGCTGTGCTGTCTACTTGGATTGGTTTTCTCTCAGGTCTTCTTTCTTTCTTTCTTTCTTTCTTTCTTTCTTTCTTTCTTTCTTTCTTTCTTTCTTCCTTCCTTCCTTCCTTCCTTCCTTCCTTCCTTCCTTCCTTCCTTCCTTCCTTCCTTTTCCTTTTTCTTTTGGCATACTACATGAACCCTCTTAGGTATTTTCTCAATGATTACTCTATTTAAAATTACAACCTCCCCCCCCTTCTTTATTCTCTATTTTAATTTTTCTACATAACATTCATTACCTCTAACATATAATACTTATTTTAATTTTTTATTGCATCCCCTTAATTGAAATATCAACTCCGTGAGATCAGGGGCTTTCATCGGTTTTGGTCACTGTTGTATTTTCAGGACTTACAATGGTACCTTGCAAGGGAGGCACTCAATAAATATTCATTGAATGAAAAAAACAGGATAAGAAAGCCTGAAACATTTACTTAATGCATGTCCTCAGAAATTCTTAAAGGGTTCAAAAGCACTCAACCTCTCTTTCTTTTCTGTTTTTTTCTTTTATTGTTGTTGTTGTTGTTGTCTTGCTTTCCCCCCCCAGCCCTTGCAGTTAAAACCTAATATCTCTGAGTTAAGCCATTTAGGGAATTCTAGATAGCTCTTCACAAATCTCATACTGTATTTACTGAACTCCAAGAAGACCTTGTATTTAGTACCAAGAATGGGATACAGTTTCTGGTGATGATGAAGGCATTTCCAGGATCTGTGTTCACTCACATAGGTTTTTGGTCACAAAATACATTTCTAGGCATCTATTTATCAAGACACAACTTCAGTCCTCCAACAACTAAAGAGCTCCTACTTCATGGCTATCATTTATATTTCCTCAAATATACACTGGTTGTACACTGACTTTTTAAATAAATAGTACAGTCAGAGGCAACTTTGACTAACTCGATTACATTGACTGATAATGCTAGATAAATCATCTCACCAAAACACTTCCCTGGTATCAAATTTTTAGAACTTATTGAAGATGACCGTCTTCAAAACATTCTCTTTAAGATGTTAATACAGCAATGATAACAATACGGTTGACCTTTGGACAATACAGGGGTGAGGGGCACCAAACCCTGCCACCCCTGCAGTTGAAAACCTATATATAACTTTTGACTCCCCATAAACTTAACTATTAACAGATTTCTGTTGACCGGAAGTCTTACCAATGATATAAACAATGAGTTAACACATATTTTATATGTTATATGTATTACACATAGTATTCTTAAAGTAAGCTAAATAAAAATATTATGAAGAAAATCATAAGGAAAATAGTTACAATACTGTACTATTTATTTAAAAAGTCAGTGTACAAGTGGACCCACTCAGTTCAAATCCACGTTGCTCAAGACAGAGTTGTAATAACAAATGAAAGATGAAAAATGTTAATGAATTGGAGAATGAAGAAAGGTAGCCCATAATGGAGAAACATCAGGTTGAAGCGCCCAGAGGAAGACACATCATGGATAGAATGTGAAAATACATGTATTTTGGTTGCAGTGGAGACCATGCCATGGAGAGTCCATGCACTACAGTTAGCATTGCAGTAGGGAAGGGAAGTCCTGCTATGCTGTGCTCTCCATCTCCACGTTTCTGGGCTCTGAAGAGTTAGAAGTCCTTTCCCTCCAAGGTGGACACTTCTGCTCAGGGCACCACAAGAATCTCATTTCACTGTATTCTAGAGCTCCAGTCTGGACGCTTTGGGTTTCCTGTTTTCAGGGACCAATGGACCAGAAGTAGAGTCCTCATCTTGGCAAAGCAGCTGGCTCTGCTTAGCAGAGGGGGCCGTGCTGAAGGGAGGAATGATATGACATCTGACTGATTCCACGTGGGCGTCTATTGCACCTCATTCAGTTGTGATGGTAAATGGACAACCACAGCCACCCTTGGCTGATGGGGGCATGGTGACCAAGGGTCTGGGGCTTGCCTCCAGATAAGTACAGTACCAGCAGAGGTGTGGCCTGAGGGGAGAGGACTCTAGCCTGGATAATGGGAAAGGGAGATGGTGAGCATCAGTTGCAGCTCCAAGACCAGGTAGAGGAGCAGGAGCTGTCATTCATCCCAGTGAATCTCCTCTTCTTGCCTTCCCGCAGGAAAAGGTGCTTGCTAGAACAATGGGAAAACCGCTCCCTGAATGATATGAAGAAGTGCATCCTGGTGACACAACGATGGGCTGTGGTGGACAGAGAGATGTGTTCCCCCGTCTCCTTTCTGGGAGGATGTGTGTCCAGCTGTTGTTATCTTCAGCAGATGGCTTCTACCTCTCAGTATCTTTGGGGTCACCTCTCCCTCAGGTGGTCCAGCAAAAACTGATGGAAGGAGGCGTGTACAGGTCTCTCCATTTTAGCCTTGAGTGGGATAACTGACAAGTTCCAGAGGTCCCTGTGGGGTTGGCTGAACCTGCCAGGTCTCCGGGTCCGGATCACAACCTGTTATCTCTTTTTGCTCAGTCTTGCTTTCCTCCTCCCTTCCACAGGTACTGAGCCCAAGGGAGCGCCCTACATACTGAGCACTAAGCTTAGTCTCAGGTCTGTAGCCGGACAACCCAACCTACAGAGTATTATGTGACCGGGGGCATTTTTGTGGGATTAAAACTAGTGAAGCGTTAGAAAAGCCTGGGAATTTTTTTATTTTTTATTTTATTTTTAGCAGATGCCGTATTCTGAGAAAGGGATTAACATGATTGAAAGTAGTGGCCAAGAAATATGATTCTTGTTGCTGTGTTGGAAGATCTGGAAGTGTAAGAGGCTAAAATATAAAACAGACAGGGAATATTTTACAGGAGTCTAGGAATGAAATCCACAGGCTAACCGAGGGTTGTAGTTGGAGGGAAAAAATAGACTTAAGTTATTTTTCAAAAGAGAATTGGAAAGATTTGGTGTCAACCTGGATGTGAGGCTGAAGACAAGCCAACTAGAATAAATATTGATTCCAAAGTTGAGAGCAGAGGCGTCTAAGCAGGCCGCTGATGGGAACAGACAACAATGGAAAAAGATTTAAGCACGATGATAATACCGAATTTAAAATGTCGACAAGATGTTGAAGTGGAAATTTCGTCATGCTGGGAGCCATCTGAATTACCCAGCCACGTGGAGGGACTTCATATAGCATGGGCAGGCTTCAACCAGCAGGAGGGCCTCGAACCCATGACTCATTGGAAGCTGAGGTCTAGCCTCAGTGGGGCCTCATCTGCAGAGAAGCTGGGGCGCCTTCCATGACTTGCACAAAAGTGTTGTATGAGCAGGTCGGGGCCCTGATCATTGTCTTACAATCAGAGAAAGATGTGGTGGTGGATGGTGAAATGCGTGCCTTTGATTTGGATTGGAGATGGAAAGTTCATGAAGGAGAAAAGACTTTACTAAGTTAGATTTCAGTAGGGTCAGAGATTAGGGTCAGACCTTCTGCGTCCCGCCTTCCTTATGTGTGTGGCAGGATAGTTTGCTCCTCTCTACTCCTCAGCCGCATCCTTATACAATGATATGATCACCAGATGAGATATTTGGCAAGGCAGAGGGACTTAGAGGTGGATGCTCTTAGCCTAATATCGGTGAGACTTATGTACGAAGTGATTCAGTTTAGCAGTGATGATGCTTACCTTACAGATACTTTACAGGGCAGGCCACTTTTCTGCGTCCTGTCTTTGCGTGTGCAGGATCTAATGATTCTAACACATCCACAGGGGGAGAAGACAGAGGGAGAAGCCAGATGGAACGCAGAAGTCCGCATCTCCTTCAAGAGGAAGAAGTGGGAAGCTAAGGAGCCAAGACACGGAAAGTACAGATCAGTAGAGCTGCCTTCTAACCACACATCTAAGGAGTCACCCAGGAAGGTTTGTACCAGTTTGTAAGCGTTTTTTTTTCTTGGTAGCAGTGAGTCTTATGATTTGCCCCTGATCTCAGTCAGACCTTAAGGGCTCTGTAGTTGGGCTGGTTACACAGTAGGGCTCTGACTGAGTGACCAGCAAGGTATATGGGCTCCCATTGGGCTCACCAGTGCTGATGTGCTCCATGCGCACATCAGTGGTCCTTAGATCTAGAAAGAAGTGCGTCCCAGCTCTGTTCTCTGAGAGTGGACACCTTAGAGCACGATCTGGCTTCTCCAGCACTTGTGCGAATGCCTTCTTCACTCCAGGCTCCTGCTAAATCCTATCCTCTTCCTGTAATCAGCCATTCGTTCCTAATCGTTGTCATTTTGGATCCTGTCTGTTGCTGTAATGAATGCAAGACTGAGATAATTAAGTTGCATCAATTAAATAACTACTTGGTGTGTCCTGTGCAAAACTGATGCCCACAAGGTGTCCATTTTTTAACCCTTTTCCCTCCCTTACAATTTCATCATAACTTCTTTGGCTCACTTTTTCTTTCAGAGAATCTAACCCTTCTTGCAAAATGTGTATGGGAGCAAATCCTCTTAAAACACCCTTTGAATTGTGTTGTTTTGGAAAATGTAGAAAAGCACAGAGCAAATTAAAATTCTCTGCAATGTCACTGACCAAGTTTAATCACTCTTAAGATATTTTCTTAACATATCTGAATAAATATAATAAAATTCTCATGATTCCCTTCTCCCTCACTTGGCTGATCATTATGTAATTTTTGATGCACCATCGTCCCAGTGCAAACTGTAAAACCTGGTAGACATACTTCTAGCAATCATTGTTTTCACATTTCAAGAATGACATAGGTGTGTACATAATCTTGCTATAGACTTAAAATTGTTTTTGCTACTCTGAACACAAGGTACTACTGTTCTCATATCTGGGGGTCTGAGTATGTGCACAACAGAGTTTTCCATAATGGTGCAGACTTTGTCCCAAATAACAAATGAAACCAACAGCAGACACCACACTTCCTATAGAGGGTTGTGTTTCAGCCACACAATACTTTCACGAGGTTGCTAGCGCTATCCTCATGTCACTGATGAAGGAACTGAAGCCAGGCAGGGCTAAACTAAGTATCTCAGTTCAAGTAGCCCAACTGTTACATGACTCTGCCTTTGAAGAAGAGCCAGTCATTGATACCTTCATGGCCGTCACTAGTGCCTCTGTTGGGACCTCCCTAGTCTGTTTGATGTACTACAATAACTCCCCAACTACTAACCTTAGCACTCATACCATGGACAAAGGTAGCCTCTGCCTAAACCCTTCGCTGACAAATCCCTCTGAGTTAAATCCAAAGTAATTACTCTGTCTCATAAGACCCTATATGACCTGCTCCTCCTTGCCCCCAACTTGCCCAATCATCCAGGTCTCCACTCCCACTTCCGCCCTCTCTCATCTCTCTCTCTCTCATTCCGTGGAATCAGTGCCCTTCTCCACACAAACCTGATGTGTCTCTACTTCAGGGCCTTTGCCCCTGTTGTGTCTGCTCTGTCTGGAATTGATCACTTCATGCCCATCCCTGCTTCTATGTCACTTCTTCAAACCCTTCCCTGGCTACCCTATTTATACTATCACAGACTCCAACTCTCTTTATCCTTTACTCTGCTTTGTTTTTTTCATATTATTTATTACCACCTGACATTTATTTATCTATTTCTTCTTCGTTTATTTTCTCTCTTTTCCTGCAAGAATGCGAGCTGCTTGAGAGTGGAAACTTTGCTTTGTTTATTGTTCTAAATCCAGGTCTAAAGCAGGGTCTGGCCCACTAAGGAAAATTTGATACTGAATGATAGGAAGGAAGGAGCCAGAACTCCAATTCATGTCTTTGTTCCAGGCCCACGATGTTTCTCCTTGCATTTTGAATACCTCAGAGCCACTTAAAGGGAGAACATACAGTAAGGACCAGGGGTATTGTAGACATTTCTATGAATCCCCTTTTCTTTCTCTTGCCGAGAGTAGAATAAAGCAAATCAAGGCAGAGTAATTCCTCAGCAGGCAGCCAGCACTGGCTCTTCTCCCCTCAGGAAATAAGATAACACAGAGAAAACGGCATCTATAATATTGGATTCATAAGGAAGAGGTGAAGGCGCTATTTCTCTGGTGAAATAACCTGCCCTTTGAGGTCAGGGGATCTTAGCTCTGCTGTGTGACTTGGAACAAGGTGTTTGTAACCTTCTAAGGCTTGGTTTTCTCATTTCTAAAATGGGGTTAACAACCTTCCCTTAGAGTCATAGAAGAATCACTTTCTAAGAAAAAAAAAAAGCCACAGGAACTGCCTTTTCAAAAGATCCCAGGAAGATTTTGACAGAATTAGATATTCCATCTTTGAGATTAAAGTAGCAAAGCATGACTCTAAGAGATCAAAAGTGAAAGCGAGTTAGCACAATGGGTAGCGGGTGGTGACGGGGATTTTAGCAGACTAATGGCTTTGGTATGTGGTGATACCAGTGGTACCAATTTTGCCCCTAAGTGGCTGGTCCCAGCAGCAAATGGCGGCAAGGAGAATTCACACAATTTCAGAGGCAATGACAGTGGCAGGCACTGCCTTCACAAATGTCTCTGTCTCTCTCTTTGTACAGTACAGCCACCCTCACCTCATCCCCATCCCCTCCTTCCCTCCTACCCATCCCTCCTCTCCATCCCTGCCTCCCCCCTGCCTCCCCATTCCCTCCTCCTCTCCCACCCCTCCCTCCTCCTCCTTCATGTAGGTATGAGATTTTCTTTCCAGGACTTAGATTGTATTGGTGGGGATATAGATATAATAAATCAATAAAATCATTTTAAATAAAGCATTAAGCACATACATAGCATTTGATATATACATTGTCTCATTTAAGTATTATTTAAGCTCCCATAAAGAAAGTATGTTATCTTGTATTAGACTGGAAGAGAATGAGGCCAAGAACAGACAGTAACTTGTTCAAGGCTTTGCAACTCATATGTGATATCAGGACCTTAAACGAGGTCTCTTGGCTCTGGGAAACTTGTCCTAAAGTCCTGCAGATTTGATGGGTGGGATCAACATTCCTTGGTTGGTGAGTGGCCGTGGCAGGGGGCTGGGGGCCATGAGGAGAGGTGGTCTGGAATAATGTCTAGGTTCCTGATTTGGGTGGTCTGGCGGACAGTTAGAGGTGCCTTACCCAGGATAGGGACACCCTGACTCCTGTAAATAGTTCCAGCCTCTAATTAGCATCAAGATCATTTTCTATGTTAAAAAAAAACAAGATTTTGGCCAGTGTTACAGGAATTCCTGTTTTAATCCTTCACTTGGTTTTGCCTACAATAGACTAGCTAAATTGTGAATAAGAGACCTTCTATTAATTTGAAGCTGTCTTGAATGCAAAATAGTCAAGCTATTAAGCTAATGAATGAGCCGCGTTCCTATTACGTTTGTACTCATTCCCCCAGAGCCTTTTCCCCCAACGGACAGCAGGTATCATGTTCTGGCAGTGAAAGCTATTAGGTAGTGCTTGCAGTCTGCAAAGTAAGAGAAGTCAAGCATGCTGGAGGAGCCCTGGCCTATTAAGGAGAGAGAAGTCTGGTTCTGATTACTGATAATTATAGATAAGCTGGAGCCGACAGCCATTTTCTGACCACAAACTCAAATCAATCAATTAAAAACTGCATGTAGCTGTACCACGACTAATCAGTCCCAGCCACTTCAGGATGATCCATTAAGTCCTACCTCGACCATGTCATGCTTGCTGTGTTCCATCTGCTACTCCGACAGTAGATCAAATACACACCTCATTTTATACTCTCCGACTAATCAAGAATGCTGTTAACAGTGTCAGCCTTCCATCCACTTACTGAAATCACTTGCCTTGTACAAGAAGTTCAGGGATTGAGTCATCATTTCCTCTTCTGAAGCCAGGCGTGCAAACCTAAGAAAAATGGTTACTAGCAAGGAAAAGCAATCGTTGCTGAAGCCGTCGGCGAATCGTGTTGCCCACTTACTGAAGGAGAGGACGGTTGGGCTTCCAGAGGTGGGTGGCTGTGGCAGTGGGCAACACAGACGGTGGCTGCTCAAAGAGGAGATATTTGGGGAAAAGGGGAATAGCTTCAAAATACGGCATGTGGAAGAGGGTAATTCTTGGTTACTCCAGGTGCGTGGATTCCCAAGGAAGCAGATCTCAATACAATCTAATGAAGAAAGCTTCTATTCAGAGGGTGCGAACCCATAGCCTGTAAGTTAAAAACCACGAGCAGATGTGGCTTGTTGGGCCCCCAAGGTGTTTAAGACAAAATGTGAATCAGTTGCCAACATTTAGGATCAAGGAATGGTACAAGATCTTAGATCGATGGCTTCTTCTTGTTGTTGTTGAAAATGTGAAAGATTCAGCAACATTGAGCCCCAACTTCCCCACCCCCTGCCCCAGCTGGAGGCTATTTCCTTTGGAAAGAACATATTCTTTCCAGCTCACCACATTCCCCACAACTTTCTTTGGACCTACATCAGGCTGCTACACTCATTTATGGTACTTGCTGGCTCTTGCGGCTTTTTTGAGACTGTGGTTCTTACTGACGACTTAAGCACCTTGAGAAGTGGAGATCACTCTGCCCTTCGAGGGGCTCAGAGACTGGAGGAGCACCTGCTGAGGACAGAGCAGATGGCCAAAAGCAAGTAGGCCCCTGATCTGAACTCTGTGTTTTAAGAGGGCCCTGTCTTGGTGCTCCTCTGATTGTGTTCCAACCATGGGCGTCATGGTCCATGTTCTCTGAGGGACAAGTTCTCCTAGACTTCGAGACATTCACACATCACTCCAGACACCCAAGGCCACCAGATGCTTCCTCGTGTTTGTCCTCCTGAGGATGGGCTGTGCTGCTGGCATATTGACTCCTAGGCGTGTGACATGAGCAAGGGAAGGCTGTTCAGTGACATCAACAAGGGAAGGACATATTTAGTGTTTAGATACGTGGGATTTGGGGTTCGCAGACATGCATGGAGACCTCTTACATTGCAGGGCACGATTCGAGGTGGGCAAAGAAGGTAACCTGGGGGCCTAGGTGCTTCTTCCCAGGGTTTATCCTGAGCTCATATTTAAAATGCTATGTCCCCCCAATTCTCTCACATTCCAGCAATGGCATGAATCCTGTGCTTTGGAAAATACTGGATAGAAGGAGGTCTCAAGAGGAGTAAGTACACACCACTCTAAAATATGATAGCTTTACTTGGCAAGAAAAAAAGAAGCACTAGGTCTTAGAGTACCTCCACTTCTTTTTCTATTTATGAAGTATTAAGTCATAGGATGTGGTACCACTCTGACTGTTCTGGAACTTGTGGTCTTTAGACCCAGACAGCATGGTAGTCTCTTTTGAACATTACTGCTCAATTCTCATGGCTTTCCTCTACTTTATCTGATTACGGGCACCTAGGCTATACCTATTTTCCTGGTTGATCTAACTCCCTTTGCTGGGATTCCCCCCTCTTATGAATAAGAGTTTTTTGCTTTAGGACAAGAAGAATCATTTGTCAAAGTGGCCTGGAATTTACAGGGTTCCCATTGCTTCTTATCTTTAGAGGTGACCAGGCCCATGACTCCCAGTTGTTTGCCACGTGAAAATGGTTTTCTCATCCCGAGGCCACTGCAAAGCTGCAGTGTCACCATACAGCACGCTTCAATGAGGGCATTTAATTTTGGTGACTTTTGCATCATCTCTCGGGTTATAATAAGAAGCACATATCCTCCAAGGGAAAACAACAACAGCAAACTGGTCAATTGGGCAGACCTGATTAGATTTGTTTTCATCATACTTAACTTCAAGCGAATTGATGAGATGAAGAAACTGGCCAGGTGCTTATTTAGTCAAATCCTGTCAAACTGGTTGGGCTTACAAACACAGCCATGGGCGGTCAAGGTTACACTACCGCTTACAACGGCCGGAGAGGAGAGCCGTGCTCCCAATGTTCAAAAATGCCCCATGTCAACACTTTTCCTTTATCGCTGATCCTTTTGGCTGTGTTTAAAATCACTACACCATCAAGTTAGCTTCAATATTTGGCCACAAATCACAGAGTTGTAGAAACGTTAATAGCAAGCGGACTCTCATCACTTTCCATAATGAGCATAATAGAAAACAGATATTTAAAAGTCATTTCTTTGATTGCCAACTTATTCTTGCCATCTCATTTGACCTTAAGAAGAAAATGCAATCCTGCCTATGGAAGTATTGGCTTCTTTGCTTGCTGAAAGCATTGAAACCTGTCATGAATACATAATTTGTGTTTGGGCGTTTCCCACAAGACACTCCTGAAGGAGACATTTTTTTTCCCACCCCAAAATCAAAACAACAACAACAACAATGTTTTGCTATTATTTTCTTTGTTCATTATCATTCCAAAAAATGATGTATTTAGAAAATACGTTAGAAACAACTCCAAGTATCATTGTGTTATTTTGCAGAGGCAGGAAATTTATCTAAAAATTATAGGAGGCAGTGTGATTCCTTTCCCCTTAGGTTATCAGTTCTCAACCTGGGCTGCACATTGGAATCATCTGGAAAGTTAAAAAAAAAATGCTTATCACTGAGTTTCCAACCCAGAAAGACTGACTTTATTAGTCTGGGTGTGGTGTGGGCATTAGCAGCTTTAAAAGCTCCCCAGGTGATTCTAATGTTCAGCTACATTTGAGAACCACTGATCTAGTACAGCCTGGCGATTCTCAGACTTGAAAGTGCGTGCAGATCTCCCGGAGAAATTGTTAAAACACAGATCGCTGCTCTGCACTGCTAGAGATGCTGATTCTCCAGGTCTGGGGTGAGGCTCACTTTCTATCAGGTGATACTGGTGATGGCCACATCTTGAATGGCACTTGGGTAGCTCATTTGTCTCTCCTGCAGGCAGAGCAGACAAAGACCCTTGAGGAAAAGCAACTTGTCAAATGTGTTCACCAGGGTCTCTTAAAGGGCCTCTCTTAAATCCCTATAAGGGAACACATCAGACATGTTAGATTGTACTGCAGGAGGTGCCAAGCCAGTAAACAAACTCCTGAAATCCTGTGGGACTGTCTTAATAATGGGAATGTCAACACAAAGCTTAATTTATGTAGGAAGAAAATGGGGAGTTAACAAAAAGAGAAAGTCTGATTTCACAAACTAAAAATTTTCAAATTGCTTTCTAATCCAATGACCCTAGAAACAGAGGAAGGAAATAGGATAAGAATAGGAGCGGCCTAAGAAAGAAATCTTTGTTATACAACCACATACAAATTTTTTCTAGATATCTCCAAACTTGGATTTTGTAACTAAAAAAGCTTCAGCTTGATTGTTCTTCAAGATTGTTAGTTTTATGACCTGATAGGCAGACTGATCATCTCATTTGTCCAGGACTTCCTCATTATAGTACCACAAGACCTGCATTCTGGAAAATCCTAGTCTCTTGCCTACTGGGACAGTTGGACAACTTTAAGATGAGCAAGAAATTGAATCACTCTGTAGATCATTCTCTTTATTATAAAATGTGGATGACAATACTTACCTCAGGAAGTTGCTGAGATGATTAAAAGCCATAAAGCATGGAGCGCCCTCCACAAACCTGGCTCATAGGAGAAACCAAAAAACAGTGGCTTCAAGTAATAACTTTTTCCTGGCTCTGAAACTTTGGAATGGGAGACTCCTTGCCCCAAAAAGCTGTGCCAGTTGCTTTAGGAAAACTGGTGCAGCCGCTCTGGAAAACAGTGTGGAGGTTCCTCAAAAAACTATCCATAGAACTCCCCTATGACCCAGCAATAGCACTGCTAGGGATTTACCCAAGGGATACGGAAGTGCTGAGGAATAGGAGCACATGTACCCCAATGTTCATAGCGGCACTTTCTTCAATAGCCAAATCATGGAAAGAACCTAAATGTCCATCAACTGATGAATGGATCAAGAAGATGTGGTATATATATACAATGGAGTACTATATGGCAATGAGAAAGAATGATATATGGCCATTTGTAGGAAAGTGGATGGACCTTGAGGGTGTCATGCTAAGCGAGATAAGTCAGGCAGAGAAGGATAGATACCATATGTT